>CAWUFW010017010.1:0-282815 GCA_963921515.1 Calotriton arnoldi
ATTATTGTGTGGTTTTGTTGTGCACTCCCATTTCCAATTATATAAACTGTCGTAACAACCTCAATACTAAACATGGCCAGCTTTAAAGATGACAGGGATAAACTCCTGCAAGAACTTTTTGGTAACAAAACTAATGCCACTATAGCCAGTACCTCAAATAAGGAGGAAGGCCTCAAGAGTAAGTTTCAAAGATTAGAACGGCTGCGCAAACAAGAATCCTCCAAATGGTGGGACGCTACAGTTCTCAGAAAATACATTGATATGAAACAAGTCCCACGTGGACTTAGGATCATCATTTTTCCATCTTTTGATGATCTGGGGGAAGACCTACTCCTGGAATGGGAGGACTTACTTTTTCACTCTTCATATGGCATGATGTCAATTTTAATAAAACATGCCGATAGAAAACGTGATCAATTATTATTAGAGATCCAGGCATTAGAAGAGGAGATTAAAAAACTAAACTTAAATGAAGCGACTGAAAAAAATTATAAAATTTTGGAAGAAGAGCTACATAAATATCAGTTGTATCTTAAGGACAAAAAATCGCGCAAACTAAAAAGAGATGCAAATGATTATAGTTCTGGCAGAGTTTTCACTTTTGCTCGCAAATTCGACAATATACAAACTAATTTGCAAAAAGAGCATGTTTCACAAGGGGAACTTAACAGTGTCACTTCCAATAGTGAATCTGACATCTCTAGTATTAGGAGCGAGTCAACAGAAGGACCAGGTGCAGGTACAAATAATAGCACAAATATACCTACATCTACTTCTTCTTCTTCTTTTTATTAGAAGTGGAACGATTCAGAAAGGGGAACAAAATAGAATACAACAAACGCCAAAATATCACAAAAAGACCAGGAGGGGGTACAATAGATCAGGTAGAGACAGGAAAAGAAGGTTATCTGACCAGATCAAAAACCCAGAAGAAATAACTACTCCTAATGATACATGTTTCAACTGCATTAATGATGATACTGAATTGTATGCAAAATCTAATGATATTGCAATTGTAAATCTGTCAAAATATATACCAAGTGATGATGAAATAAAGCTATTGTCTAAAGGCTTGAATTTCTGTCCGACTGCTGGACCTAATTTTACACAAATGCATGTGGATGTTTTCAAATTCTTAAGTAAAATAAGATTAAAAAAATTCTTTGTGCTGAATCCGAAATGTGTGACATCTCAAGAAACATCTTTGGCTGTACAAAGCAATAGAACCATTCAAGACATGCATGATGTTAGGACACTGTTATCCATAACAGATGAAGACCAAAATGTTCCTAACATGTCACAACTTTTAATTGACTTAGGAATTCCATCAGATTTAAGCACAGATAGTGGCTTAAGACCAAAATCTACCTTCCAACCAGTGTTGACAAATGACAATACCATTGACATGTTCCATCGTCTAGTGACAACGGATTTATTTAAATGGGAGGATTCCTATTCACATCATGATATTGACAAAAAGACAATCTCACAAAGGGGGAAAGGAAGGCATTACAAACTTTTAAAAAACTACAGGATATAACACTGAAGGAAGCTGACAAGGGTGGGAATCTAGTCCTGATGGACACAGATGATTACTTGTCAGAAATTAATAGACAACTTGCAGATACACAAGCATATGCTAAATTAATTTCTAACCCGATGGGGAGCATAACGAATCTACTGGAAGAACATCTTAAAAAGTGGCGCGAGCAAGGTCTTATTAATGACATGGAATACAAATATCTTTTTGTTCCACATCCAGTAGCAGCTTGTCTATATGTCTTACCCAAAATCCATAAACCTGGAGACTTCCCACCGGGAAGACCCATTATTTCGGGTATTGGCTCCTCTACCGAGCATATCTCCGAATATATAGATCACTTCCTGCAGCCCTTTGTGAAAAATCTACCTTTCTTTGTTCTCGACACTAAAGACCTATTAAATCAACTAAGTGATTTTAATTGGACAGAAGAATGTTGCTTTGTTACATTAGATATTGCCTCATTATATACATCTATACCAACAGATTTGGGTATACAGGCAGTAAGACACTTTTTATCCAACAGAGATGCCACACTATGGGAACATACAGAGATGCTACTTGATATGATTACGCTAGTATTGAACAACAATGTATTCATACATAATGGTACTTGGTACCGACAACACCAGGGAGTAGCAATGGGGTCGAAATTTTCACCCTCAATAGCGAATCTGTATATGGGGTGGTTTGAGAAGTTTTTCATCTGGGCAAAATGCCCACCTCATTTAATGGAACATCTAATATATTGGGGAAGATACATAGACAACATTTTCATGATTTGGACAGCCAATTCGGAATTACTACACGAGTTTTGTGCCTTTCTGAATAACAGCCAATGTAACATGGTATTTACGAGTGAACACAATAAAAAAGAAATTGCATTTCTAGATCTGAAACTATATGCAAACAATGGGGCTATTCTTTCTAAACTATACAGAAAACCCACGGCATGTAATGCGATCCTACGTGCGGATACTGCCCATCCTAAATCACAGGTAAAATCCATACCATTTGGTGAACTAGTACGCATTAGACGCAATTGTAGTGAAGATGCTATCTTTAAGAAAGAAATGGGACATGCCATCACTAGATTTGAAGCTAGGGGATATGATCACAAACTGCTTGCGAAGGCCAAAAGTAAAGCATTGGGTCTTAATCGTTCAAGACTTCTGGCCAATAAAATCAAAACAAAGAGGGGTCTCAAGTACAAAGACCAGATTAAGCTGATCACACCTTACAACTCAGCTAGTCATATACTGTACAAAATTTTGAATAAACACTGGCACTTACTACATATGGATCCAACGATAAGTAAGACCATATCGACAAAACCCAGTATAGTATATAAACGAGGACTGACACTTCGCAACACATTATGCCCAAGTTTTTACAATCCTAAAAGACATAAGAAAGATACACAGTGGTTGGGCACTCCACCGGTAGGCTTTCATAAATGTGGGCATTGCAATATGTGTCAATATACTCTAGATAAAATCAAGAGTTTCCAATACAATACACAATTCAAGCATGTTATTACAAGTTTTATGAACTGTAATACGAAATTCACAGTATACTGTATCATATGCCCTTGTAAAAAGATCTACGTGGGAAGTACTATTAGGCCCCTCAAAGAAAGGATACAAGAACATATAAGGGCGATCAAGAACTATAATACCAACTATCCACTAGCATTGCATTTGAACTCAGTGCATGGTTCAGCTGAACTGACATGTCTGAAATTCCACGGTATAGCAACAGCTTATGACAATCCCAGAGGTGGAGACAGAGTGCATAGTTTGAGAAAATTGAAGGCTACCTGGATAAATAAATTAAGAGCGGTAGACCTCGGGCTCAATATAGACAGGGAATTGGCAGTTTTTCTTAAAGACTGAACTTGTTCTAAGCTGAATATGCAATTCCTGACGTCAATATATGATAGTTGTTATGCTAAAAGGGAAACTGATCATTTGTCTTGTAACATTTAGCTGATAAAAAACCACAGTATGTTGCTATGACTTGGGTATTGTAACATTTCTCCCATGTCTATAACTATATCCAGTTACGTATGATTGTCTCAATGTTGTCTATGTCGAATGTAATTTCCCAGTAGATTTTCACTTGACACATAAATGGATCTGTTACTATGTAAGAACAATATAGGAATATGTACAAATTTGATATCGTTTTTTGTGCATACGATATATATTGCTTTCTCCCCTGTACTGTTTCTTTTCCCTGCTTCCTCTCCACTAATATGGTTGTAACAAATGAATCTAATAGATATTAGTCCCTCTCTCCTTGTGAAAAGTAGAACTGGTTAGGTGCCACGTTTTTGGTCACTACTATACTAATACGCTTTCATGCATGCGTTTGATATGATCTATTTTTAAATTAGATGCATGATTTTCTCTCTTTTTCTTTCTCTCTCTTTTTTGATATAATTAACTTCCATTTGCACTATTAAATATTTCTCATAATGCCGTTTCTATTAAACAAACTTCGAATTTAGAAGACTGACCATTTAATATAAAAATTCTTTCTGCCTAGAAATACTTTAATTATTTTAAAATATATGGCGGTAAATTATGGTACACTTCTATGATATATTTAAATAATTATCGTAAAAACATGTTCCAAGATGGCGCTGATAGTCATCCTTTGCTGATGAATACTTGCTCTTGTCCTTTATCACTGTTGATGTAGACTCACATTGGCGGGAAATAACCGCCGATGTCTATTTCTACGTCCCACCATAGCGGGCTGCTAACGGTTGTGACGAAGTGAAGACATACTCTCGGAAATCAGGTAAGACAATGCCTAGTAGGTTCCAAGCAACTTTTTAAATTCTTGGGACAGAGTTAAAATCAGGTTGCTGATGTGGTTACTATTACGTATTCCACAACACCGATAATTTTACGAATTCCAACTGTCCCGATTTTCATGACGATAACTAAGCTTAGTATTAATTGGTTTTGTCGTTTTGGATAAACCTATATTCATATGTTTGTACTTTATCAGGGTTTGTCCTAACTATGAATTATCGCCATCTGACATTGCCTGAGCAATTCTCAATATTAGACACCTTGCAGGTCATTGCCTCACTTTAGAGATGACGAACCCACAAGAGACAAACTTACCAGTAGTGTTGTGTTGTTCTAAAATTTCTATTATCTATATAGTTGCTCTCATTTGAGAGATGTCTATTACGAATAAAGAATACTAGAATTCTAGCTCTTACTACTTGCCGTGACAACAAACACTAAGTTAAATGATATTTGTTCTTGCCGCATATAAAAAAATTTCAATGTACATAGGTCTGCTTTCTATCGAGGTCTGAACCACGATTTAACATTATTTGGCATAGTATTTAAATAATTTAGAAAAACTCTTAATATTAAGTGTTTTATAGATATCACCCTACTTTTATGGTGATATTGAATTAAGGAGATACTTAACAATATTGTCTTGTCAATTCAAAAAACAAATAAATATCTAAAAAAATAATTCTAAAAAATAAAACTTTTAAGAATCATTAACTAATACATTATTCTACAGGCTTTCCAGCAGGGATCCTGCTGCTGGATCGTGGGAAAGCACTAGTCTAGTGATACTGTGACACGAACAATCACGTCTCTCAGCATTGACCTACTAAATATTCAAGGTATGCTAATAGTTTTCTGAAACCTTTTAAAATTCATCCTAGTCAGTCTTCTCTTTTACATATTATTGCCCCCTTTTTTGTCTCTTTCTACGAACTTTAGACCACTACGCCTGATCAAATACGATCATTTCAGTCTACTTTGCGACTTTTTAATACAATGAAAAAATTTGGTGTTCGAGTTAAAGAAAACCTAGATACTGATGAGGTACCTTTGGCTTGGTATATTTTGCCGTAATTATCACATTTTCTCTGTGTGGCACTGTTTCTTGGATAGACTAATTACATCTATTTCTGTGTGCGCTAATTCTTCTCTTTAGTCTTTTTATATCATAGGGTGATTACGTCTAATACACGTATATAATCCCTAAGCAATATTCTTGGTATCACTATTGCTGACAATCTCTATCACCTTTCATTAATCTAAACACATTCACTATTTTCGGGTCTGACATGGTTTGGACTATTTGCACTATTCTTTTCTATCATGCCACATTTCAGTTTGCTGGTCATGCAAAACCTTGGGAATTATAGAAAAGACTGATATGTCTTTTCTTGAAGTCACATATATGTGTTTTCACATAATCATAGATTAGCTCTGTTAAATTGAGTATGTGTTATATGTAATTTTTGACTAGCCTTGAAGAAGTCGTCTTGCGACGAAACACGTGTCGGCTGTCAACATTTCACTAAACATCTACGACGTGTCAACTACTACATACTTAATTGGAAATCTGTATTGAATTTTGATATGAATGACTATCTTTTCATGATTAAATAAACTGACATCTAAGTCAGTTTTTGCTACACTATTTGGTTGTGCTCTGTAATTTTAAATTAACAATATTTGTTTAGGGAGTTTTCTTCCTATTACATAACCAACATCGGGTGGATGGCACGGTGTTATACATTGAGCACACTGCAAAACTTTTGATTCGTCTTTATATTATTTGGAAAAACAGTAGGGAGGTGCTGGCGTATGTGCTCTGTACCACTGCCATTCATTGCTTGTAAGTGCTATGTTTTATTTAATGATGCCTCAGAGAAATGATATTTACATTTGGCAATAGTTTAGCAAGCCTATTCCATTTATTTGTAATCTGGAAACATTATAAATAGCTTCAAATTGTACATTTTGAAAACATGTGTACACATTTTTGTACTGGAACCAATGTCAGTAATGCAGGCTGAGCTCACTGCATTACCTTAGAGCATTTGGTTTTTGCATTAAAGAATCACATGTATAAGTTTGAACAACTTGAAAATTTTGTCTTAGTGACAGACAATCCACTATCAGGTCCATACTGTAGGTCTGCAACATAACAGTGAAAGGGTTTGTGCGGACCTACTTGTCCAGTGGACAAAATAAACACAATAACTTGTTCTTCCAGCCAAACAATATGTCCTAGGCATACCTTGGTTTAAGAAAGGGTTTCAACTGTTTCACACCTATATGAGGGCTTACAAACAGACTTTATCAGATCGTTGTAGGATCCTCAAGCTCTCGTGTGTTTTAAAGGATGGTTAAAATGTGTGCAAATTCTGAAATAGGCCAAAAGTATATTCTTGACTACTACTTAGATTTTGAACACAATCATGTTGATGCAATAGGCTAAATAGAGAACAACACCATCAGAGAAGTATCCACCATCTGCCATGGCTTTTACAATGCTACCAACATTGTTAGGAGCAATGAACCGAATCCTGAAAACAGGGTTCAAGCCACTTGTGGATTTTGGTATTTGTTAGACCTGGTACCATTGGTGTCAGTCTCCCATTTTTCACTGATTGCCTCCTCTGTTCTTGATATGTGTTGCTGGTTTAGATGCTTTGGGCACTGTGCCACTGCTATTCAGTGCCACAGTGCAAGTGCTCCCTATTGTAAAGTGATGTATGGATTAGTGACTCCATGATTGGATTATTTGATTTACTTGTTAGACCCTAGTATAGTGCACCATGGGTGCCCAGGGCCTGTAAATCAAATGCTGCTGGTGGGCTTGCAGCACTGGTTGTGCCACCCACAGAAGCAGCTTGTAAAGTGTCTCTCAGGCCAGCCATTGCAGTCTAGTACTGCCATGTCGACTTGATAAGTGCACCCACTTACCAGTCCCTAAACCTTCCCTTTTCTACATGTTAGCCACCCCTAAGGTAGGCCCAAGGGCAGGGTGCATTGTAAGTAAAAGGTAGGACATGCCCTGGTGTGTGTGGCATGTCCTGATAGTGAATTACAGCCAATTTTGTTTTTCACTATTGCAAGGCTACCTGTCCCCATAGGCCAGAATGGGCAGTTTGATTATAACATCGTATAATCCTAACTGACCCAGGGAACATGGTAGAAAAACGAATTTAGTATGCCTGAACTCAGAATGATACAATACATCTTTTAGTGAAGTTGGTTTTAACATTCTGTGTTTGAAAATACTACTTTTAGAAAGTAGGTATTTTCTTGCCTAACCATCCAGCTGCCTCTGCTAGGTTGTGTATTGCTTGTCTGCTTTGTGAGTGACAGGGGGGTCTTGGCTCCAGCAGTCTGATGGGTCAGGGCTGGGCTGAATAGGACCCACATAGAATAGAGAGTAGGGGGGAGGAGACTTCCTTTCACTGACCTGAGCCCTCATAGAATAGAGAGTAGGGGGCTGGGATTTCCTTTCACTCCCCTGAGACCTCATAGAATAGATAGTAGGGGGAGATTTCCTTTCAGCTACCTGGGCCAGGTCTGCTCTCACACAATGCTGTCTCCACCTCCTGCCAGGAAGCTGCACAGAACTGGTTTTGGTCAGGCACAGACACTCTCTGCCTTCAGAGAACAAAGACTTTTGGGGTATAAATATTGGGGCCCGGACCCCAAGACTTTAGATCACTTCTGGGAACACAAGACGAACCTTTGCCAAGGAGAAGAACCAAGGAAGCTGCAGGAGTTTGGACTGCCCCTCTGCCAATGTGCTGTTTGCTGGGTTGGCCTGCAGTGGTCTTCATTGCCAAGGAAAGGAGAAGGAACTTTCAAAGAACTCTCATCATCTTGCAGAATATTTCTCCAAGGGCTTGAACTAGAGCTTGCCTCCTGCTGAAGTCTCAGGGCTACAAGACTTCACCACCAGCTCCCTCCTGAATTCCCTTGCTGGGGATTCTGTCTGCAGAAGATTGGGTGTCACTGGGAGCTGGAAGCGCGACTCAACGAGAAGAAGCGTGTCGCTATCGCAGCTGTTGCCGTCGCATCGCCGGAGAAGCGTGTCGCCGCAGAGGCCGCATCACCAGAGAAGCGTGTCTTCGTCGCATCTGCCTGCCGTCGCATCACCGGAGAAGCGTGTCGCCACCGCAAGGGTCCCCGTCGCATCGCCGGAAGAAGCTTGGCGCCTTCGCAGCTGCCTGCCATCGCATCACCGGAGAGGCGTGTCGCAGGGCCTGTCGCGGCTCCAAAGTACAGAGTTTGCCGCATGGCCGTGCACGCATCATCTTCACGTCGTCGCATCGCATCAAGGGCGCACTCTCATCGCACCAGATTGTCGCATCGCATCGAGGCGCCTGCTCGCCCTCCCTGCGGACCCTTTGTTTGTTTTGCGTTACGCATCCAAGGTACTTTTGTGAGAAATGTGTCGCATTTATCATCAACTTGAACTAAGTTACTTTTACCATCTTTAAGTCTACTGTGAGTACAGTATTGTGGATTTTTGTCGTTTGTGGTCTTGTGTTAAGTCTATATAAAGAATAATTATTTTTATAAAACCTGTGTGGTGTACATCTGTAGAGTTTTCACTGTATTACTGTATGTGTTCACAAATGCTTAACACACTGCCTCTGAGATAAGCCTGTCTGCTCGTGCCAAGCTACCAAGGGGGTGAGCAGGGGTTATCCAGTAGTGTAATCCCCTTTCCCTGACTAGAAGCAAGGGTCCCTATTTGGTCAAAGGTGTATACCATTGCCAACTAGAGACCCCCAGTTCTAACAGTATTGAATTCTTTCAAGATGGTTGAGGCTTTGTGCCCATAAGAACACTGCAACTGTTGCATGCCAGCAAACGCCTTGTAAAGCATCAGTACGGGTGGCAGCGATAGCCTTCTCCTGACCCTCTGGAAGGGGACCCGGTGTACAGCATAATGCGTAGCTTGACAATTTATCCATTTGTCAGCAGTGAGATGAATGGACTGCACAGGGCTCTTAGCATTAGAGCAGAAAAGATTCTGAACTGCAGTGTCAGCTAAGTCACAGACTTGTCTCCATCTCAGTTTTGTCCACCTACAAGCAGTAAAAAGGAAAAAAAATACCATGATAGTCAGGTTTGGCCGTTCTAGTGAAGAAAATACAAGTCATAGCATAAGAAGGATACCCATGTGTAAATTAATTGTTGAACCGGGCCCTACATTAAACAAAAATCACTAAAAAGCTGATACTACAGAAGTATTACATTATGTTTTTTAATACTTAGAACTGACATGATCCTGATAGTTGATGTAATCCATTTGAGATAACATCAATACAACAAACACCGAAATGCCTATGGTAAACACAAAAATAATACATAACTGGGGTCTCTCCAGGGTACTTGGGAACCATGAGAGATCCAGGGGGACGCAAGCAAAAATCAATTAAACCAATTAAAGATATTAATCATATAATCGGCATGGAAGATAATGTTGAAAAAATCTATAAAATGAGAAATAATATCTGGTGTTCCTATGGGGCTCGTGTAATCCCTATGACAGCCCTGGTAAGGCTAGCACAAATCTATTAAATTAATCAAAAACTAATAATAATGGCTTACAATATACAACCAGCCCACAAGCACACCAACAGTAAATGTATTCAAAGCAAAATCCATAAATAAAAAAATGAGTAACAATGACCACAAATATCCGAGGACTACGAAAGGTCCCCAATATACAAAGTACCAATCAGAAGCCATTTAAAAGGAACAGAAAATGGCTTCCAATCCGCGGCACACCCTAGATTCACAAAACAGTGCACAAACGGGGGCGCTAGAGAGCCGGCAAACAAGATGGCTGCACTCCCGTGAGGCTCTGTTTGCCCGGGAACTTAATCCGGCATAATCCTGTTCAACGTGGCAAAAACTGCCCACACACATCGGAAGCCATGCATAACACAATGTGGAGACGAAGTGCCGCCTGAAGAGCTGTAACCTGCCTACCTGGGCACTCGACACAGTGAGTCCTAGGGCGGCCCAAGATGGCGACGGGTGGGGTGCGCTAGCTGAGCCCCCGTCACCCTGCACTGCAGCCCAGCGTTACCGCGGACAACCCCAAGATCACTTCTGCCAAACGCTGAACACTTACTCACCGCGGTGCTGGAAGACGGGGGGTTGGCCGAACGTCGAGAACGAAGACCGCTGGACATCGCTGGGGTGGCAGAAGGTAGGCCTTGTGCTGGCGCTACGGCGTGACTGGGCCCCGCCCGCGCTATCCTCCCCCCGAAAGACCACGACCTCTGACTGGCACGGTGGGATGATCCGGAGCGGGACGTGTAGGAAGGTGGAATCTGACTATATGGTTGCCCCCACTTTTTTCCTGGTGTTTTGCTGGTTTATGACTTAATTGGACTGGGATCCTGCTATTCAGGGCCCCAGTCTATCTGCTTCCTCTATAAAATGGTTTCCATGTGCCTTAGGCACATCTCTAATTGGAATCTGGAGTGCCCTTATAAGTCCCTAGTATATGGTATACTAGGTACCCAGGGCATATGTACCTCAGAGGCCTACCAGGGGCTGCAGCATGTATTGTGCCACCCCTGGAAGGCCATCCAAAATGACACCACAGGTCTGCTACTGCAGCCTGGGTAAGGTGGTGCATGCACCCCTTACTGTGATATAGGTTACCTATATCACTACATACATACACACATATAAACCTATAAGTCACTCCTCTGGCAGGCCTTATCAATCCTGAAGGCAGAGTGCATGGTTCCTATGTGAGAGGGTGCCCCTGCATGAGCAGGGCCCCTCTGCAGCGTTCAGAGACCCTTCTCTGATGCTGTTTGTAGTGCAGCCTGACCATATACTCTTAAGTGCATTATAACCTCGCGTTAAATGCTAACTTTGGGATGGCTGCACGGAAACATGTCGTGTTTGGTGTCAAACATCTTGGAATACTACCCCCCGCCAATTCTGGCGGCGGGGGTAGCATTCCACCCTTCTAGAGGGAGAGACATGTTCACACTGGCTTGCCCGGTAACTTCTTTCCAAAGCCCTGGCATCACAAAATGGATGCTGCTGCCACAGACACAAGTCTGGCCTCCTGCTGCTGACCGAAACTCCGGCAGGGGAGGCCTGGACAATAGGTTTCCTGTCTCAGGGAGGTGTAACCACCTCCCCAGACAGGATAGTGTGTATTGGGGCTGGGCGGGAGCACTCTCTGGTGCTTTGAAGTCCTGCACTGGGGGCACATTTGGTGTCCCTGTGCATACCCCAGTTCAAACCGGTTCAGGGGCTTCCAGCCCCTGCTCTGGCGCGAAACTGGACAAAGGGAAAGGGGTGTAGCCACCCCTCTGCCCTGACTCACCCATAGGTGGGACCACAGAGTAAGTCCAACCCCCTACCTTAGTATAAGTATGGGACCCCAGTCCTTAGGACTTTAGATTATCCTTGGACGAAACTCTGACACAGAATCCTGGACCTTCGACGCTCTACTTGAAGATTAGAGGACTGAAGAATCTCCCTTGGGGTCAAGGAGTGACTCCCCTGCTTGGCAGGCACCAAAGAAGCAATTGTCCGGTCTGCATCGCTGAAGCTCCCGTCGGACGCCGAAGTCTTTGCATCACCAGAGGTGGATTTCCAGACTTCCCGAGGCTGCCCTGAGTCCCCAGCAAAGCTGAGGCCCGTAGCTGTCGTGGGTAACGTGGAACCGTGACCCCTGGACACCGAGCACATTTGCAAGTGCATCCTCTTCTTGGGCTCCCACGAAGTTGTGCTTTGAGCTCCGAGTAGCCCCCGCCTCCAGCACCGACTGCACCGAAGATCACTGGCCCCCACTCCACGAGTGTCCCGTGAGCCAGCTCCAAGTGCATCCACTCGAGGCTCCTTCGCGGTCGCTAGTCCGTTGGCTAGTAGCCCCTCACGAAGGCCAATCTTATCCTGCTTGGGCTTCCCTGGTTGCTCCAGGCTTGCCCTGACTTACCCTTGCTGGGTGAGTCCCCCAGACCTTGCTGGTCTGCACCATCGTCCTTCTTCACTTTCCACGAGACTTGCCGTTGCCAAGGCCTGTTGGGTCCAATCCGGTCGCCGACACCTCAGCAATCGACAGACATCGTGGAACAGTCCGAATCCAGCTCCTGGTCGTCGACAACGCCTCCTGGACCTCGTGGCTGAAGAGACAAGACGACCGTCAACGTACCTGAAGCACCCCACATCGGTGGGCATCTGCTCATCGCCTTCCTGGTCACTGGCTAGTGACCCAGACTCTGTCCCCTCTGCTTTCAGGTTCTTCAGATCTCCGATCCACCCTTGGATTCACCCGGACACTTTTCACTTGGTCGCCAGCAGCACTTTGCAGCAGATCGCCATTCAAATCGACGACGAAACCCGACCCCGAAAGGCATCTATGCACCCGGCTTCCCTGGGTGAGGTAACACGAGTACTCCGGTGCTCCCGTGGATATAGACTCTAGAACGACCTAGTTCTAAAAGGGTTTGCTCCAAGTCCTCCTTTAAGTGTCCCTTTTCTTTAAATTTCCAATCACGACTTTCCCCATAGGAGTTAACGGCGATTCGCGGCTGTGTTACTACACTGCACGTGTCCCCCGTGGGTCCCCTGTGTCACTGCCTTGGGTGGTTCCTTGTGGTCCAAGCACTTCTACAGGCTCTAGGCCTTGTGTCTAGCTCAGTCGGGGTTCTTATACCACTTTATTGTGGTATGGTTTGGTACGCCCCTAGGGCTCAAACGTGTATTTGTGCTATTACTGTGAATAACTAACTTATAATTTATGTACTTCGAACTCTAGCCTCATAAAGAGACTAGAGGGGTGTGTTTAGTAATAAATACATATATTTTGAATATATACCTGGTGTGGTCCTCTTTCATTTGGTCACTCAAGAGATTATAGACTGGTAAAACAAGCTGCTTTACATTCCTTCAAGACTTAGCCTGAAGGCTGCTCTCCATAGCTACCACTAGGATAGCTTTCAATAAAGGTTGTCTTTAACCTATCTCCAATAAGGGGTTGTTTGGACTGGTGCAAGGTGCCCACTATAATTAGTGGACAGCATATACCAGGCCAACTTCTCACAGGACGCAGCTGTTGTGACATCTGGCGCCTGGGGCCTTGCCTGCGTAACGCTCTGGAGCCTTGAGGTGGCCGGAACCTTGCTGAGGCGCGCCGCGGGATGAGCGATATGAGAACTGTGCAGCCGCTGGACTGTGAGCGGCTACGGGCGGAAGCAACTCCACCAACGCCTATATAGAGGCCCCACCACCGCGAAACAGCCAGCTAACATAGCGGGAAGAGGGATCCTGCCCCCCCCCCCTCACGCAGGCAACACAATAACTCGGTACGATTATGTCCCCCAGCGACATCTGAAGATAAAAGCAGGGCGGCGAGCAGAACTGGGCCGCAGTGAGGCTACTATCATCCCATACCACTGTGTGAAGGTACACAATAGCACTGGCTGAATCACAGTTGACTGAGGAAAATAAAAATTGAACTACATTGACCAAAGGCCCACTGACCTGCGGTGAAGCTGCGAATCATGGGCCGCACTGACAGGAAACAAGCCAAACTACAATTTACAGTCCGCAAAAACAACGCTAACATGGCAGAGGACACAGACTCACGTCAGGAAGAAGAGCACACAGCCTCAAATGAACCACGGGACACAGATATAAAAGAACTTCTCCTTACAATGCCCCAAAGCCTCAACTCCATTGAAACCAAGATTGACACCATGACCATGGACTACATCGCACAGCGCCTGGACAAACAGGATGGTTGCATCAATGAAGCGGAGCAACGCATATCTGCCCTTGAGGACTCCACTTCTGACAACTGCGGACGCCTCAAAGAAATGGATAAACTGTTAAAGATCATTGCAGCTAAGAATGAAGACTTGGAGGCACGCTCGCGTAGAAATAACATGCGCATAACGGTCATCTCGGAGTCCACTGCTACAGGTCGCATTGAGGACTATGTGGAGCGTCTACTGTTAGGTCTGTTCGGCACGGAGGCACTCTCTAAAGTCATGGTGGTTGAAATGGTCCATCGATCACTCGCAGCCAGACCACCGCCGGGCGCTCCACCCCGGCCCATACTAGCGCGATTACTCAACTATAAAGATCGCGACACGATCCTAAGACTAGCCAGGGAAAAGCAAGACTTAACGTACGAAGGGAACAAGCTCTCGATCTATCCGGACTTTACTATGGCGGTGCAAGAAGCGCGCAGGAAGTTTCTACCGATCAAGCGGCAGCTCCAGCAAGCCAATATACAGTACGCGATGCTATACCCTGCTAGACTGCGAATCCCCTATCGTGGAAAGACCCACATCTTTAACAGCCCGCAACAGGCCCAGGACTTTCTGAAGACCATCGAGAAACGCTCCCCAGCTAAACGAAGCGACAATCCTGGATCCCGACTGCTGACGCCTGATCCTGAAGAGGACTAAAACCTGATATATGCGGGGTAAAGGTAACCAACTACACCGGTAAGACTATACATTCTATGCCGCATGGCTGAACTTTTTATTAACATGAGTGGGCCAGGATAGCTATGATCAGATGTTGAAACTGCTGCAATCTACAAAAGAGGCATGGACAGGACTAAAGACTTCGCCACTAATAACTGTAAACCCGGGCACCCTCGCTCCTGCGAGGTGCACATACGGCCTCTCTGGTGCATTTCCCCTGCGGGAATTCCTCGAATGATGTATTTTGTTATACTTAGGGTATTAATTGGCACATGTTTGATTATACTGTTACCGCCAGCCTTAAGACTTACTCCTGGCACGTTGATTTATGGTTAAGTAACATCATATGGGAAGTGCCAGCATTTAATTAGAAACAATTTGCATGGCTGGAAGAAAAGTGGGATGGGGGAGGGATATTATTCTCCCACGGGTTTGGGCCGTGGTTGTGGGAGGGGGGTGGCTTGGATCCTTGGGTGTTAGACATGACAACGCTGCACGAACAAGTATTAAGCACACACGACTGCAAATGTACAAGAAACGATCCATACAAAAGCACTATGACAGTTCACATGGACTCACCCAACATTAGTGGAGGTGGGACAGGTCGGGAGGTGTCGGGAATGGGCCAGATCCCCAGTTACAACTTCCTGACATGGAATCTGCGAGGACTTTGTGACCCCCGCAAGAGCACACAGATCTTGGGATACTTGGACAGACACCAGGTACAGGTGGCCATGCTACAAGAAACGCACCTAGACCCTAGGATAACACCTACCTTTGGGAAGAAATGAGCGGCTTACAGCGGCTTTTTATCCTACTCGACGTATGCCAGGGGTACTGCCATCCTCATTAAGGCTAGCATGAGATATTACACGCTGGGCGAGCTGCATGACACTCAGAGCAGGTTCAGTGTGATGTGGGGCAGAATAGCTGTACATACAGTTACCCTGGTAAGCTGCTATGCTCCTAACACTGACGACGCCTGCTATTTCGACATGCTATGGGGACACATGCTGGCAATAGGATCCACCTATATTATATGGGATGGAGGGGGGGGAGGGGGGGAGACTTCAATTTAACATTAGATCCACATGCTGACCGTTCCCATAACACCCCAATATCACATCCACAGACAACCAAGCACCTCGCAGGCATCATGACAGATTATCAACTCTGATGCCTGGAGGACCCTACACCCATCACGCAGGGAAGGAACCTTCCACTCTAGCGTGCACTCTAGTTGGTCTCGTACAGATCTATGGTTGATGTCAAGAGGTCTTAGCACGTGGCTCCAGAAAGTGACGCACCTGGCGCAAACCTTCTCAGATCATTCCCCCGTTCTCATGAGGCTGACCCCGCCGGGCAACGAATCTCCATACCGTTCCTGGCGACTCCAACCCACAACCCTGCTAGATAGTGTCTTTTGTGAAGAAATACGCCAAGAAATCCTCGAGTTCTTCCCTCGCAATTAAGACAGTGTCTCAACACTGGCATGTGTATGGGAGAGCTTTAAGGTCACTATTAGATGGTCGTGTATAGCCAAAAGCAGAGGGATCCTGAAGTCCATAAGGGGAACCTTAACTAGACTACAGAGAGACATTAAAAAACAGAAGAGCTGCTGGCCTCCACCCCCTTCCCACAGCAGAGGGTACAGCTTAAAGAACTACTAACTGAATACACTGAGGAGGCGGACCGGGAAGTCGAATTTCGCTCCAAATATCACGTGGCCAGATCTTACGGGGAGGATGAGCGCCTGAGTAGAGCCCTGTCCAAAGCAACCAGACCCCCTAGATTCGCCAATCTAGTCTTGGAAATAATAGATGAGACAGGAAGCAGGCATACTGAGTACCAGGAGATTCTTAATATTTTTACTACCTATTATGTAAAACTATCACACACGTAAAAGAGACCCTCCTGACATAGCTGCCTATTTTGAAGACACTGCCCTTGGGTGGATCAGCGATTCACGCAGAGAATTCCTATCTGCCGATCTTGAAGAGGACGAGATCGGGGCCGCAATAATGGGTCTACAATCCAGAAAAGCCCCGGGACTTGATGGTCTGCCGGTGGACTTTTTAAAATGCTATATAGACGAATTAGCGCCATTCCTTAAACAGCTATTTGATGAAGCTAGAGACAGTGGGACTTTACCTATGACCATGCGGCAGGCCATGATCATATCCTTACTCAAGCCGAACAAAGAGGCCAGTAGCTGTGAGTCCTACAGGCCTCTATCGCTCATCAACTGTGACACCAAGATCCTAGCCAAAGTTGTTGCAAACAGGTTGACGTTGCTGATGAAGGGACTGGTCCTCCCGGATCAGGCAGGTTTCATCCCCGGCAGGGCCACATCCCATAACTTGCGCACAACATTCGCGTTGCTCCATGACATAGATCCAGAGATCAGAGCAACATGTATATTCCTGGATGCCACAAAAGCTTTTGACTCTCTGCAATGGGATTACATATTGCAATTCTGGGTAGGATGGGACTTACCCAACCGTTCCTGGTGTGGATAGGGCTGCTATACGCCCAACCTGAGGCTATTATACAGATTAATGGCCTACACTCCCCTCCGATCCCCATTATGCGAGGCACACGACAAGGATGCCCTCTTTCCCTGTTGCTATTCGCCCTCACCATAGAACCTCTCGCAGCCAAAATACAACACCACCACTAATATCGATGTACGCGGATGATGTCACTATTTATTTATGGGAGCCACAGACTAGCCTTAACCCGATTCTGCAGGAATTCATCAGATTCGGTTCATTCTCTGGGATAAGGATTAACTGGAGCAAATCACAAATTTTTCCGCTCATGCCTAACACGGTTCAATTCACTCCTGATTTCCCTTTGAAATGGTGCAAAACCGAAATAAAATATTTGGGCTTGACAATAACCAGAACTAAGGAAGAAACGCTCCGTGCAACCATGGCACTGCCATTTACACCATTTCTAACTGGGTGACCCGCTGGATCACAATGCCATTTTCTCTGGCTGGAAGGGTGGCCATAATGAAAATGATTATACGACCTAAATTGCTATATCCCTTTTTGGATATCCTCCGGTCGCTTCTCATCAGGCTAACATGGGGGGGGGCTAAACAACACGAGTGGGCTGGCGCACCATGACACAGCCATTCTCAACCTGGGGATTTGAGGCCCCAGATATGGAGCTATACTTTCTGGCAACTCAGGCCCATTATACAACATATTGGCTTCATCCACCACCCTTCATGCCACATCTGGCCATTGAGAAGGGTTACATGACCCCCATACCCACGACCTCCTTTCTGGGTAACAGAGTCCCTGGGGAATGGGTGGCGCACCACACGGTAACATGTACTAATCGCGCATGGGAACGCCTGGCCAGAACAGTGGGAAAACCAACACTGTACTCCCCTCTCATACCACTCTCATAACTTGCGCAGGCACCGTTCACCCACGAGGCTGTGTGCTGCGAGATGGAACCTTAACTGCTGGGGCGACCTATACCGGGAGGGGTTTTCGGGGGGCGACAGGACCTGCTCACCGAGGACAATGTCACCCCCCTGGAGACATTCCTATACATAAGACTGAAACATGAAATTATAGCACACGTCCCGGGTTTCCCTCAGGAATCTCCCACTTTAGAAGCACTACACACCCTACTTAAAATGGCGGGACCAGTGCATGCGGTATTTCGAGTGTATAGGGCTGCACTACTTGAGAGGACGCAGGGCCAGAGAGGCATGGGATCTGGACTTGGAATCACCCCTGACAGACAAGCAGTGGACATATTGCTGCACACAGATGGAAGTTATCACAGCAAGCAGTCGCTTACGAATAATACATTTCAAATATTTACATCGAACTTATTATACACCTACACGACTGCACAAGTACAAACTGAGACAAGACGACCGGTGTGAGAGATGTCGACAGGCAGGAGCGGACTTCTTGCACCTTGATTGGCAGTGTCCCAACGTTCATCAGTACTGGCGAGAAGTGATCGCTGTCCTATCCCAAATGATAGGTGCCCCCCTCCCAGTGTCTCCCTTACTGGCTCTTCTTGGCCACACAGCTGACATACAAGCACTCTACAGACGATTCGTAGCAATGGGACTGTTATTGGCTAAACGTAGGGTGGCATGCAGATGGGGGAAGAGGACGAGCCCCCAAATTCAAGGACTGGCTGAATGACCTTGTTTATTGCAAAGATCAGCTTACAACCTATCCAGAACTTCTCCCGACCTCATCTCGCCCGAGAGATATCTGGGAACCTCTGGTGAATTATCTAAGGGACCAACCAGTCTGAACCTATGTGCTCTGGACACCGATACCCGGTCTGGGCATGCAAGGTTGAACCCCTGCGTCTGGGAAGAGGTACACAACAAGTGTAGTCACTTCCTCTTGACCTGCATGACCTGCCTGATGAGCCAACAGAGGATGCGATACAGCCTTATAGAATCGCGTCCCAAACATAGTGAGGATCTGTGTTCCATCAACAAATAATGGTTAAATAGCTGGTGAGATTTGAAGTAGATACCAGATTGTAATACGACTATTTGAAATGTGTGAGCTACTTGTCCGTGATGTGTGTGTGTGTGTGTGTGTGTATATATATATATATATATATATATATATATATATATATTCACTGAAAAAACCATAGGTTTCAGGGGCGTTATAGTTAGTTGGACATTTCACTCGTACAAAACCATAGATATTCCCCCGTTATAGTTAGTTCAGCTAACTATAACTCGCGCGCCCGCAATGCACTGCTGATGACGTCACATATTACATCACTCATGACATGGTCAGTGACATCACTGATGACATCTCAAATGACATCACTGATGACATCATCCTTGTGATAGAGTGGCAGACCTCCTCTCACCCGAATATAAACTTTGATACACACACTCAAAAATACAAACTAACATTTTCAAAACAATGGACATACCAATACCAGTTACAACACACCTATTCTGTAATTCCAAGATCTACACACACATCCACTCATTCACCAACAGTCCCTATACAGTCACTCATACATGTACTCACTCATCATATGTACTCATACACCTATACATCCTGTTACACACCGCCACTCATCCATAGAGTTACTCACACACATAGTCACACATGCAAACAAAGTATCAAACATCCATTTACTTGCATATACAGTTATACACACACTACCACACTTCTACAGAAACTTACACATACTTACTCTCTTAAACAATCACTTATAGAAACACCTACTTATTTGTACAGGAACTCTTCCAATCTCTCACTCTCACATATACTCACTTATATACACCAATACTCACATATACTAGTTTAAAACATATGTAGTTACTCATAAAGACACTATTGAGACAGTCATTCACTCACTAACACACCCATACACATACTCATCCACCTATACAGTCCTGCACACATGCTGTCTTCAACACATACAAACAGTGAGTCACTCATTCATGCATCTATGCACTAAGTAATACCCCCCACCGAACCATACAGACACTCAGACACTCATACTGATACTCAAAAACCAACTAATAACCCATATAGACACTCATGTAGCTACTCACCAACCCATGCAGCCACTTATACACAAAGTGAGAGACTGATACAGATATTTTCATATTTAAACATTACTCACTAACCCCATGTATTCACTAAGATACACTTAGTCAGTTATACAATCAATTTTACAAAACAAAATCATCCATTTAGACACTTATATACCCATTTATTCTTCCATCGACCTTGAGATATACATATATAAAACATATTTAATTTTCAGAAAAACACACATTCACTGGATGATGTCATCAGTGATGTCATCAGTGATGTCATTTGAGATGTCATCAGTGATGTCATGAGTGATGTCACTGACCATGTCATGAGTGATGTAATATGTGACGTCATCAGCAGTGCATTGCGGGTGCGCGAGTTATAGTTAGCTGAACTAACTATAACGGGGGAATTTCTATGGTTTTGTACGAGTGAAATGTCCAACTAACTATAACGCCCCTGAAACCTATGGTTTTTTCAGTTGAAACCTATGGTTTTTTCAGTGAATTTCTAAGGTTTTTTAAATGCTAATTTCTAACTATAACGTGCCTGAAACCTAAGGTTTATTCAGTGAATTTCTAAGGTTTTTTAAATGCTAATTTCTAACTATAACGTGCCTGAAACCTATGGTTTTTTCAGTGAATATATATATATTTATTATACTATGTATACATGTGAAAATGTCTCGGTCCCCTGTTTGCCTCGGTGGCACAGAAAAAATGGGTGGAACTGACGTCAGCACGCCGACGAGGTTCTCTTATGGCTCCGATGACGTCATACGGTGTCGCGAGCGGAGCCGTGCTATTTTGACGTCCTCGTTGACGTGGGAGAGCTAGGAAAGAATTTCCGTGGAATGCTGGTGCAGGGGATATTCACCTAAGTGTTCAGGCTAGTCCTTTGGGAGCAACTGTTTATGTTGCCACTCCAGAAACCGAAACCAGTGATCCGAGGGCAGAGGCCCTGCAGATGGCACACGAGGTGGGGTGCCCAGTCGTGTGCACCGGCGGGGCAGCGAAGTGACAAGCACCACAACCCACAAAAAAGGTAACGAGGGCACTGAATAACACAGGATCTTCTCTTTGTATCTGGCAGGAACAACGAAGTTAAAATGCCCTAGTACCAAAATGTAGAATTAGTGCTACAACGGTCTTCAAGAGGACCTGCGATGCCGCTTCTGCCTCCCGTACCCTGGAGGTGGCACATGGGTCACGCGGTACGGTCATACTGCGGTGGGACGCACACTCGTTGACCTCTCATGGCACTGCTCCACACTTCAGGGAGGACGCTTTCCATTAGCTATGTTTTCTGATGACATGTCGCACCGGCCCAGTCCAACAACAGAACTCCTTTAGATCCAAACAGACTCTTCCACTCTCTCACCGGAAGTGAAACCAGGCCACGCGGACACTTTCACAATACAACAGCCGGGAATGCACTTTTAGGTAAAAAAAAAACATTCCTTCCTCCTAATTAATCAAATAAACGTCTCACTGAAGAACAGGGGCCAGCTTCGATCGGTAAACAGCCGTTACAACGACTTTTTTACTTTGCGATACCATTACAACGCATGCATTACCACGCATGCGTTGTACATCACGAAGTCATTACTACGCATTTTTTAGAACGCATGGTCATTTACCACGCATGCCTTTACAACGAATTTTGTTGTAAAGGTATGTATGGTAAATGACCATGCGTTCTAAAAACATGTAGACGATCCATGTCGTTGTAAGGAAACAGAGGCTGTTCCGTTTCCTCACAACGACGTGCACCGCCCTCAGAGACAACGTGAAGCAGGAACCACGAGGAGAGAGGAACCACGAGGAGTGAGAGGTAAGGGGATTGGGCATGGGGTGGGGGTTTCTTTTCTAGGGTTTAGGGTAGTGCAGTGGTGTTTGGGTGGTGTAGAGGGTCGTGCTGGGGGTAGTGTTTTAGGGTTTAGGGTAGTGCAGTGGTGTTTGGGTAGTGTAGGGGGTCGTGCTGGGGGTAGTGTTTTAGGGTTTAGGGTAGTGCAGTAGTGTAGGGGGTCGTGCTGGGGGTAGTGTTTTAGGCTTTAGGGTAGTGCAGTGGTGTATGGGTAGTGTAGGGGGTCATACTGGGGGTAGTGTTTTAGGGTTTAGGGTGGTGCAGTGGTGTTTGTGTAGTGTAGGGGGTCGTGCTGGCGGTAGATTTAGGGTTTAGGGTAGTGCAGTGGTGTTTGGGTAGTGTAGGGAGTCGTGCTGGGGGTAGTGTTTTAGGGTTTAGGGTAGTGCAGTGGTGTTTGTGTAGTGTAGGGGTAGTGTTTTAGGGTTTATGTTAGTGAGTGGTGTTTGGGTAGTGTAGGGGTAGTGCTGGGGTAGTGTTTTAGGGTTTAGGGTAGTGCAGTGGTGTTTGTGTAGTGTAGGGGGTAGTGCTGGGGGTAGTGTTTTAAGGTTTAGGGTAGTGCAGTGGTGTTTGGGTAGTGTAGGGGTTCATGCTGGGGTAGTGTTTTAGGGTTTAGGGTAGTGCAGTGGTGTTTGTGTTGTGAGGGGGTCATGCTGGGGGTAGTGTTTTAGGGTTTAGAGTAATGCAGTGGTGTTTGTATAGTGTAGGGGGTTTAGGGTAGTGCAGTGGTATTTGTGTAGTGTAGGGGGTCATGCTGGGGGTTGTGTTTTAGGGTTTAGGGTAGGGCAGTGGTGTTTGTGTAGTGTAGGGGGTAGTGTTTTAGGGTTTAGGGTAGTGCAGTGGTGTTTGTGTAGTGTAGGGGGTCATGCTGTGGGTAGTGTTTTAGGGTTTAGGGTAGTGCAGTTGTGTTTGTGTAGTGTACGGGGTCGTGTTTTAGGGTATAGGGTAGTGCAGTGGGTCATGCTGGGGTTAGTGTTTTAGGGTTTAGGGTAGTCCAGTGGTGTTTGTGTAGTGTAGGGAGTCGTGCTGGGGGTAGTGTTTAGGGTTTAGGGTAGTGCAGTGGTGTTTGGGTAGTGTAGGGGGTCGTGCTGGGGTAGTGTTTTAGGGTTTAGGGTAGTGCAGTGGTGTTTGTGTAGTGTAGGGGGTCATGCTGGGGGTAGTGTTTTAGGGTTTAGGGTAGTGCAATGATGTTTGTGTAGTGTAGGGGGTAGTGTTTTAGGGTTTAGGGTAGTGCAGTGGTATTTGTGTAGTGTAGGGGGTAGATTTAGGGTTTAGGGTAGTGCAGTGGTGTTTGGGTAGTATAGGGGTCCTGCTGGGGGTAGTGTTTTTGAGTTTAGGGTAGTGCAGTTGTGTTTGGGTAGTGAAGGGGGTCGTGCTGGGGGTAGTGTTTTAGGGTTTAGGGTAGTGCAGTGGTGTTTGGGTAGTGTAGGGGTCAACCAACATGAATTTGTCCTTGTGTGATGTAACCAATGCTCATGTAAAGCACTCCAATACCTGACCAGTCTGCACTATATAAAACTGCAAAAAAACAAAAATAAAAAGTGTTTTGCACACTTCTGTTATTGGGCTATACGTGGGCTACCTCTGGGTGATATTTGTGCTACATTTGGGCTCTTTTTTCTCTGGTGGCCATCTTGGGAGACTTATGTGTTATGAAGTTTCCTAATTTCCTCATTTACTACAGTCTCCTCAGTAGGAAATGCTTTCAGTTTTTTACTTTGATTCCATCAAGAAGGCATTCAGATGTGTCACACATTTGCCATAAATTCAGAAGTTAGCACTCTAGTTGTTCATTAGATCACTGTAGTAAAGCTACTGCTCACCAAGGAGTTAACTGGAAGTCTACTGCTGGTATTGAAAGTGATTGTTTCAGTCTGCATGTCAGAATTTTCTAATGAAATAGAAGAGGATTTGAGATCTCACTTAAAACATGCCCTAAATTTTCTTTTTGCAGCACTAACCATAATTTCTATGGCAAAATGAACCCCTCATTTTGTTCCTTTTTAAATTAAATGTTTTAAGGGTTACCAGTTTATTCCAATCAAGATGGCTTCAGGTGTGCCATACTTTTGTCATAAGTAAGGCTGTTAGCAATCTAGTTGTTCTTTAGAACACTCTGGGAAGTTGCAGTAGAACACAAAGGCATCAACTGACAGGCTGCTCCTGTTGAAATATAACAGGAAGATATTTGAGATCTCACTTAAAACATGTCCTAATTTTTCTTTCTACAGCACTAACCATAATTTCTATGACAAAATGAACCCCATCATTTTGTTCCTTTTTAAATTAAATGTTTTAAGTGTTACCAGTTGTTGAAGTAATAAACCCCAGGAGCCGGTGATGAGTGTTATTGAGAGCATAACACCAGTTTATTCCAATCAAGATGGCTTCAGGTGTGCCATACTTTTGTCATAAGTAAGGCTGTTAGCACTCTAGTTGTTCTTTAGAACACTCTGGGAAGCTGCAGTAGAACACAAAGGAATCAACTGACAGTCTCTGCCATTGTTGGATGTACATGTTTTACTGAGAATATCAGACTTCATTCTCACATGACTGAGAAAGATAATGTGAATTTACAGAAAATATGCTCTCATTTTAGCTTCTGGAGCTTCTGGAGCACCTTCCAAAACTGTATGGGACAAGCATGTGAAAATAGTTCTCTCAAACATGATTCATGATATCCCAGCAGAAGGTTTTTCACAGGGTAAAATCACCTTAGAACACACCACAATTCCTGAAATTAGTATGGTACCATCAACAAATGAATTCTAATGTAACTAAAGTCTGTTATCACCCTTTATAGTTCTCCTTTTGGTAACCCTCAAAATCTTCTATTCACTACAATGCATTTCAATAGGGTACTATCATTTATATTGGTCCCAAGATGGCTGCCAGCAATTCCAGGATGAAGTGCTGACAGCCAATCAGATCTCACGATGACATGTGTGGTTAGGCTCCGCCCAGATATATATGTGTTTTCACTTTTGATTTTCTCCGCAACTACTGAACGGATTTACACCATTTAACAAAAGGGTTCTTTCTGAACCAAGAACTACCTCTTTGCCAAATTTGGTGTAATTCCGTTCAGCAGTTCGGGCTGTAGCCGTGTCTAAAGTTTCCTATGGGAAAATGAATGGGGAAAACACGTTTTGGGACCCCCTTTTTTCTCGGCCCCCGCTTGATGAATCACCCCGAGACTTTCAGGGTAGGAGCGGACCGGAGCGGGCCATAAAGTTTGAAAATTTCGCGAAGATTCGTCAACCGGCAAGAGAGTTATTTCAAATAGAATGTCGTGGATTTCCTATGGAAAATAGGTCCTAACTAGAACTATCTACTGGCGACTGCCAGTAGATAATATATATATATATATATATATATATATATATATATATATATATATATATATTTATTATCTACTGGGGGTCGCCAGTAGATAGTTATAGTTAGGACCTAGTTTCCATAGGAAACTCGTTTTTTGTTTTCTCAATATCTTTGGCGCCGGTTGACGAATCTTCGCGAAATTTTCAAAAATCGTAGCCCGCTCCGGTCAGCTCCTGTCTTGTAAGTTTCGGGGTGATTCGGCAAGCGGCGGCCGAGAAAAAAGGGGGGTCCCAAAACGTGTTTTCTCCATGTTATTTTCCATAGGAAAGTTTAGACACGGTTATAGCTTGAACTGCTGAACGGAATTACACCAAATTTGGCAAAAAGGTAGTTTTTGGTTCAGAAAGCGCCCTTTTTTTTAAGTGGTGTAAATCCGTTCAGTAGTTGCTGAGAAAATGAAAAAATAAAAGTTTCGATATATAGAGGCACGGAGGACCCGCGCACCCTCCCGACCACGAGCTTTATTCTAATTGGCTGTCAACACTCCAAACCAGGTAGTGTTGGCAGCCATCTTGTGACTCGGTAGAACAGAGTCACAAGAAATCAGAATAAAAAACGCGGGGAAAAAAAAAAGAAAACGGGGCAGGGCAGAAACACCCTGACCCCCTAGGCCTGCTTAGGGGGTCCCACAAGGACCCCCAGTGCCCAAAAAAGCATTAAAAAAAAAAAACAAACAAAAAAACAATATCGGCAAAATGCGCGCCGGATCCGCGGATCCGGCCGCGAAACTAAAAAAATGACGCGCGGCCTCCCGCGCTTCGTTATTATTTAGCCCCCGGGTGGGCCAAGTCCCGGGGGCATGCAATATTATAATTGCGGGGGCCCAGGGAGGCCCCCGCAGCCCCGGGGACCGCAACCTCCCGGGGCTTTCCATATACATTTGCGGGGGGCACAAGGCCCCTCCGCAGCCCCGGGGACCGCCACCCCCCGGGGCTTATTTTTAATGTGTGGGGGGCCTCCAAGGCCCCCCCAAGCCCCAGGGACCGCCACCCCGGGGCTTTTATTAATTATAATCGCGGGGGCACACTGCCCCCCCGCTGCACCGGGGACAGCCACCCCGCGGGGCTATTAAAAAAAAAAAAACAGACCTGTATAGGGGGGCTCGAGCCCCCCCACACGCCCCGGGGACCGCCACCTCCCCGGGGCACTAATCAAATGCGGGGGTCCGTAACGGATCCCCGAGCCCCAGAGACCACCACCTCCCGGGGCTGTGCATGTGATGGGAGGAGGGCCGCGCGGCCCCCCTCCTGGAGCCCTCCATGGCCCTGGGGACCGCCACCCCCCAGGGCCGGCTCCTGCAGTGTCCCGGGGTGCCCACCCCCGGGACACTGCTGTTTGCAATGACAGGGCGGGAGCTGCGCGGCTCCCGCCCTGTCATTGCAAACTGCTTTGCTTCATTGAAGCGAGAGCAGGAAACCTGCTCTCGCTTCAATGAAGCAAGCAGATTGCTTTTCCACAAGGGGACCTGCATGTCAGCAGCTCCCCATGTGGAAAGCAATGCCGGCTCCCGCAGGATGCGGGGAGCCGGCGGGACCGTGGGGGCATTGGGGCTCCCCCCACGGTCCCCAACGAGAGGCCAGGCCCCGGGGGATGGGGTCCCCGGGGGATGGGGTCCCTGGGGCAAGGAGTAGCCCGGGAGGGGGCCCATGCGGCCCCCCTCCCCAATAATAAATAAAAAATAAATCACGCAAAGGCCGGCCCCGGAGATGGGGTCCACGGGCCATAAATGGCCTGAGGAGGGGGGCCACGCTGCCCCCCTCCATAAACAAAAAAAAATATTTGGCCATGCCCCGGGGGATGGGGTCCCCGGGGCCGGAATTGGCCACGGGAGGGGGGCCCACGCGGCCCCCTTCCCGCTCATTTTTTTTAAAAAAAGGGGTCAGGCCCTGGGGGGGGCAAAAAAAGGGAAAATAAGGGGGGCCACACAGCCCCCCTTCAAAAAAAAAAAAAGAAAAATACAAAAGACGTGATCGTGCCAGAGGCCCGCCCCCTCCCAGCAACACACTGCAAACGCGCCCTGTGGCGCGTTTTAAGTTGGGGAGTTAATTCCCCTTCAATACTGGGGGTCCCTGGGGGCCAACTAGCCCACCAGGTACCTCCAGTAAGCGCCACAGGGCTGCGTTGCAGAGAGGTGGTCCAGGCCACGCCCCTTTTTACACCTTTCTGCAACGCAGCTCTGTGGTGCTTACTGGTGGTACCTTGTGGGCTAGTTGGACCCCTAGGGACCCTCAGGATTCAAGGGGACTTTATCCCCCAACTTAAGACGCGCCACGGGCGCGCTTGCACAATGGTTAAGGGAGGGGCGGGGCCTGAGGTGACATGTGTGGAAACACGCCCTGTGGCGCGTTTTAAGTTGGGGAATTAATACCCCTTCAATCCTGAGGGCCCCTGGGGGCCAACTAGGCCACCAGGTACCTCCAGTAAGCGCCACAGGCCTGCGTTGCAGAGAGGTGGTCCAGGCCACGCCCCTTTTTACACCTCTCTGCAACGCAGCTCTGTGGCGCTTACTGGAGGTACCTAGTGGGCTAGTTGGACCCCAGGGACCCTCAGGATTCAAGGGTACTTAATCTCCCAACTTAAAACAGCCACAGGGCGTGTTTGCAGACATGTCACCTCAGGCCCCCCCTCCCTTCACCACTGTGCAAACGCGCCCCGTGGCGCGTTTTAAGAGGTAGTTTTAATCCCCCTGCCCTATTATGTACTAGCAAAAGACACACAATTGATGGACGGAATGCAGAACAAATCAAAACATTCACCCCCAGTCAAGAGATCTGGGTTAAATCCATCATTCTTTTGCTCACCATGCCACCCCAGTTTAGACCTGGCCATATGCAAATCAGTCTTGACCCTGTGCCTCATGGGAACAGTCCAGCCCGAACTGCCAAGCCAGGTCCTCCCTGGACCGGAAACAAGCATCCTAGGACCGGTTTCCGAGTTTCACCCCTCTTCAGCCAGGATAGCTTGATTCCAGTGGCACAGTGAGCCCGGGACCCAAGTCTGGGAGGACCTGGCTTGAATGGATGTCTCAGTGGTACATGTGTGAGTAACTACATTTGTGAAAGGCAGTATATGTGAGTGTTGGAGTATATAAACGACTATATGTGAGTGATTGTGAGACTGGCTGTATGGATGACTGTGTGCTTGTGTCAGTGATTGTATAACAGAATAAGTATGTGTTAGTATCTGTATGAAGAAGTCAGGTGGTGTGTGTATAATTGTGTAGGTGATTAAATGGGAATGTGTTTGATTCTTTGCATGATTGACTAGCTGAGTGAGTAACTATGGGTGAGTGGCGGTGTGTGAGTGTCTGTATGGGTGTATGAGTGCATATGATAGTGACTGTATTGATGAGTGACTACATGTATGAGTGACTGTATGGATGACGCAGTGAATGTGTGTGTAGACCTAGGAATCAGTGAGTGGGTATATAGTAACTGGTATTGGTGTGTCTATGGTTTTGAGAATGGCAGTCTGTATTTTAGAGTGTGCCCCTTAAAGGTTATATTAGGGTGTGAGGAGGTGCATCAGATTATCACGTGGATGATGTCATCAGTGATGTCATTTGAGATGTCATCAGTGATGTCACTAACCATGTCATGAGTGATGTAATATATGACGTCATCAGCAGTGCATTGCGGGAGCGCGAGTTATAGTTACCTCAACTAACTATAATGGCAGAATTGCTATGGTTTTGTACGGGTGAAATGTCCAACTAACTATAACGTCCCTGAAACCTATGTTTTTTTCAGTGAATATATATATATATATATATATATATATATATATATATATACACACACACACAGTATTGATGTACATTACATCTTTATGTAAGCTGAAAACTTGTTAAATAAAGTAAAAACAAAAACAGTGCACAAACATGCCCCTAGTCAATGAAGGAGGAAGCATAGAGAACAAATAAAACACCTGACTGTCCTGTAGCCTCCACCCGCCCCCCAACACCACCACCAAACACATGCAGTACTATAGGGCAAGATGTGCACAAATATATATATATATGTACACTCAAAATGTGCCTAGGTCTATACACCACCAGCAAAGCTGTAGGAAGGATGAGAAAATGTATTCAATTGAAAAATGATGAAATATCTATGATCCCAACAAGGGTCACATAAAGCCCCTAGGATATCACAGAATAAGGACCTAGGATAGCACAGAATAAGGAAAGTGGCAAATAAATGAGTTAAGTAAATAAATAAATAATGCCCCCAGCGCTAATAGTCATAGGTAATTAGCCCGGCCAAAGACAAACATTGCGAAAACCAAAACACAAATTGATTAACCATCTCACACAAAGACACGTTTGACAAATTGGTGGTCAAGCACATGACAAGGGGCAAGAAGGCAGAGAATAAAGGAAAATGATTGCCAGCATGAGCATGATAACCCATCAACCACCAAAACAAACATGCAGACAACCCAAATTGGGCATGAATTTATGGCTGTCCATGGCTCTTTAACACATCATTAGCACAGCGGCAGTGAAAATGTGCAAAAACCTATTCATATAGTTGGGAAAAACATTTACGCATGGAGCAAAACTAGGACCCAAACAGTACACCACGGTAGTTTAAAAAACATATCTGGTCAAAAAACAAGGAAAAGGAAGAAATATTCACAGGCCTACATCAGTCCAAAATGTCCACAGCCTTTACACTCTTTTCCCTTTACTCTTCACATGGGTACCGGTCCTGCATCTGCTAACCAGACACCAGGCCATGCAGGAAAAAAAAAAAACAATAAAGGAAGTAAAGGCAACAAGTGTGCCACCTGGGGAACCGGCTGCGTGGTGTGCCTCCACACCTTGAGATTACAGGATGGATACTGGGTCCTATCTGGATATGTAATTTGACATCAAAAAGACTGATGGCTATTCTGCAGCTGTGATTGGCTACAAGACTATGTACAAAATCAGGGGAGGGTGGGGCGTAGTTGGGGATTGTTCACATGGTCTTATATTGGATCATTCACTAAAGTCTCACAGTAAATTTGCTGATTATTACTGCTGTCAATTATATCCTGTGAAACTTCAATAAAGATCATTTGAGGAATAAAAGGAAGGAAAGGTTACTTACCAGTAATCTTAGTTCTCTGCCAGGGGATCCTCCTCAAAGTATCAGACAAGGAATTGTCTGCCCACCCAGGGGATCCTGGAGCACTTTACAAAAGATTTATAATAATGTACACATGCACAAAGCTTTTCAGTAGAAATGTGTGCTAATATAGAGACAAAACTGGCTTTGTACCCTATCAACAGGATTAAAAAGTCAAATATAATTCATTTTTCATTTAAAAAATGGAGACAAACTAAACAAAAACTAAAGAAATCTTTTATGAACCTTTCTTGAGAAGAAAAAGAAAGGAAATGAAGGGCAATGTTAGTAGACAGCCTGCTCCATACATGAGAGCAAAAACTTACACCGTGCCTTTATGGTACTCACCCTTCCTCCTGTGTCCCAACAAGCCCCATAGGAGATAGTTAGGTCAGTTCACTTTTACATAAGACGATCCTGGATGCAACGGAAAAAACGCTGCACTCCTTCATGTCCTGGGAGGTAAGAGTGTTGCTTATGACTTTGACTATGATTCTCATAAAAAAGAACTAGGATTAAAAGCAAATAACATTTCCTTCTCTTCCAGGGAATCATCATTAATAGTCTTCAGCAGTGAATAGAAGAGCAAACCCATCCCTCTAGAAAAGAAGCAGTACAAGAAAGTAAAACAGCATCCACAATCACACAGATTCCTAAAAAAGGCCAGACCTACGTGGGCATCAACACTGAAGTAGAAACCCAAGCCTCAGGGCTTTACATATTTCTGCTAATGGGGCAGTTCTTCAGAGACCCGCAGTATCAATCTTTCCACTGGTTGAACGTGCCTTGGGTCTGCCAGGAAGCAATTTATTTGCGGACTGATAAGTTGCATAATGAAAGAAACTATCTTGAAATGGATTGATTTTTTTAGGCAAGCATGTTCTTACAGGTTCATAGTTTAATAATAAGCAATCAAATTGCCTAGAACACAAAGTCTGAATTTCACTCACTTTGAAAGCAGAAGTGATGGCTACCAAGAAAGCAGTCTTCCACGTTAAATGCTGTAGTGTACCGATGTGTATTGGGTCAAACAATTTTCACATTAACTTGGAGATAACAATACTAAATTCCCGTGGTGGAGAAGGGGGAAGAGGAAAGTGGGTCTAGTAAGAGAGAACACCTTTCAATGCCCTTTAAGAAGCCTTTGCCACAAGATTATTAAAGAAAGAGGTTAGTAAAGGAGATTTCCTGTATGCTGCGATTGTCACCAAGTGTATTTTTATTGATGTAAATCATAGTCCAGACCCTGCTAGATGAAGAAGGTAAGGAATCATCACTGCTCCTTGGCATCTGGAGGGAACCTAGTTTTTTGAGTACACCATATGTAGCATCTCTTCCACTTAAAAAGCACATGATGTTCTGGTGAAAAGATGCTTAGCTCACGTAAAATTATCTATACATTTAGAAAGGCCTAAGTGCTGCAGTTTGAAAATGCCGGTCTGCGTGCGCTGACGGAGGCTGTGGAGTCAGACGTTTGCGAACGTGTGTCTGTGCTTGGGAAGGAGCCTGTGACCTGCCTGGGAAGGAGGAGGAAGAGAGCCCTCTGCTTGTGAAGACCCCACCAGCTTGCACCAGAGCAGACGGGACGGGGAGTGGATCCTGTTGGCCGTAGTAGAGACGGAGTCTGTGATGTGCCGATGAAGGAGCCTATGAACTGGGGAAATAACTAGGCCTGGGCGGTAAATTCCGTTCCGCTCGCGGAATTTGCGGAATTTGCGGAATTTGGGTAATTTTGCGTTCCGAGGAGAACGCGAAATTGCCCAAAATTCCGCGACCCGCAGCTTTGCGGAGTTTTTTGCTTGTTCGCGCTTTCAAAATGCATGTTCGCGAGATATTTCTCCCCGAGCACGCAAACAGCGTTCGCGAACGGGCGGAACAAGCAATTCCGCGTGTCCGCGGAACTTTTGCGTGCTCGCGGAGATTTTTTACCGTTTCGCGGAGCTTTGCGTAGCGCGACTACGCAAATTCCACCCACCCCTAGAAATAACCTCTGAGGTGCAAGGAAAATACCCTGTGAGTTACGGGGGTACGAGAAAAGAGCCTGCTAGGTGCTCGCGACAGATCCTGTAAGTTGCATGGAAAAAAGCGTGGGTTACGGGGAAAGAGCATGTGAGCTGTGAAAACATCCTTGAGGGGCATAGAAAAGAGCTGACTGCCCCCACCCTTCATAAGACCTCCATTCAGCCCAAGGCCTATGACTATTTTGAAGATATAGTAGTCCCGGGGGGGGAGGGGGGATGGCTGGGGTGGGGCGGCGGTCATATCATAATTTTTCGTTCCTTAACCAGTTCCTTCCCTTCAGTGTTAGAGCCCTTTAGGTTGCTGTGCAGGCAGCACACACCATGCCACCCCTCTCCTCCCATAGTTTTTATAGCTAAAGAACAGCGAGCAAATCCTTTTTTCTTTTTACCCTTGTCATCCGACTTTCCTCTTCTCGCCTTTTGTTCCGGACATTCAATTTGAAGTAGGTGTTGATTTTGCATCGAACAATACTTTGGGTTGTGAAGTATTTATGTGGGCACTGAAAATCTATTTCTGGCTGTTGGCGTCGTGCCTGGCACTCAGCTAACTTCGATGGGTAAGTTTCTCCATACCAATACAGACAACACACAAAATAGAAAGTGCTTTGAAGCGAATGGAATAACGACATTCTCTGTAGTTTATGTGTTGACAGCATATCATTTCGATGACGCATAATATTAAACTGGCCTATGGATTTCCGTTATATTCTCCGTGCTGGAGTGCATATCAAATCAAACTGGTGTAAATTTCATCCGAATAATGCTGCAATTTATTTTGCTACCGGGGGTTTTCTCAAGGGCCATATAACTAATTATAGATGCAGGAATGAAATATGTAACTTATTGTTAATTAAAAAGATTGCATGACATTCTGGCTACACTATGCATAAGGCACCTGCTGAGGTGAAAATGTAATCATGCAGAAAAAGCAAAAACACACCGGGTTCACCAAATGGCAGCCGAGGGTCCCAAACAAATATCAACATATGTTGGTCACAGTCAATTAAAAGCTCATCGCTGACATAGATATATGTGGCAAGCTGCAGATCACGGTTCAGATCCGGCTAGGCTGAGTCAGGATTTTACCCTTCCAATGTCAGCACAAGCATGATTCAACTCAGTAGCAATAGCGCTTGCTGTTTATAGACGTTTAGAAAAGATGCTCGTGCAGTGTATAGCACTGTATGAAAGGCAAGTATTCAATATAATAACATAACAGTACTGCCAACGGTAGTAAATAACATATGGATTAGAGTATCAGCTCTACGTGGCCTTTTACACAGTCTCACACCGCACCCTGGCCCGCAGACTCCACAACGCAGGAATCCAGAACAAACCCCTCGACTGGATCCGCTCTTTCCTCTCCGGCAGAACACAGCGGGTCAGACTCCCCCACTTCCTCTCGGAACCCACACAGACCACCTGCGGAGTCCCCGAAGGTTCCTCCATCAGCCCCACTCTGTTCAACGTCTACATGGCCCCACTCGCATCCATCATCAGATCACAGACACTCAACATCGTATCATGCGCAGACGACACTCAACTCATCCTTTCTCTAACCAACTAACCCAACATCTCGAAACACAACTTTCAAGAAGGAATGGAAGCGGTTGCCAGATGGATGACGAACAGCTGCCTACAACTGAACACAGACAAAACCAAAGTACTCATCATAGGACTACATCCTGAAGCCTGGAACGACTCCTGGTGGCTCCCCGCCCTCGGAAACCCACCCCCACCCACGGACCACGCACGCAACCTTGGAATCATCCTGGACTCCTAACTCAAAATGGACCGCCAGAACAATGCTGTCACCTCTTCCTGTTTCCACACCCTCCTCCATTTCCTACGAAAGACTTTCAACTGGATTCCCCTTTAACACAGGAAAACCGTCACCCACGCCCTCATCACCAGCAGACTGGACTACGGCAACGCGCTCTACGCCGGAATCAAAAGGAACCTCACCCGCAAACTCCAGAACATCCAGAATGGCTCCGCCATACTAGTCCTCAACCTCCCGCGCCACTGCCATATCACCCAACACCTGCGGGCGCCACACTGGCTACCCCTCGAGAAGAGAATCACCTTCAAGCTCCTCACCCACTCTCACAAAGCCCTCCACAACACCAGCCCCGCCTACATAAACCACAACCTCTCGTTCCACGCATCAAGAAGACCAGAACTGGAGGCCGCTCCTTCTCCTTCCTCGTGGCCAAGGCATGGAACACCCTCCCTCTCCACCTCCGTCAGACACCATCTCTCTCCAAGTTCCTGAGGAGCATCAAGACCTGGCTCTTCGACGAATCACCATGAGCTTCAGGCTACCGCACAAACCCTGGTGAGCCCTGGAAGTCCTCAGCACCTGCTTGGCCTCTCGACTCTCCATGAGTGCCAAGGAGCTGCGTACGCACCCCTCCCCGCAGCACCTTGAGACCCTCCTGGGTGAGTAGTTGCGCTTAATAAACCCTTGATTGAAGGACACACAAAGTAATCTCCCTTGGAGTTAAGGAGTCACTCCCCTTCATCTGCAGGCACCGCAACAAAGCTGACCGGTCTGCTGCTCCTGATGTCCCACAGACTCCGAAGGCTCAGGTAGTGGTTATGCAACTCCCTCAAAGCCTGACCTGTCCTCTCAGCAAGATTGAGGCCGGTATTCCTCGTCGGAACTGCTGGGACCGAACCCCTGTGCACCACGTTGAATTGTCGTTGTCATTGCTTGTTGGCTCTGCACTTCAGAGATCTTCAGGCTACAAGAAGCTCCAGCCTCCAGCATCTCTTCCTGGCAAGATCAGCGTCCTCACCGCATCCTCTGCACTGTGGACCTTCATCTTTGGTGAGCTGCTTGAGGTCCTCTTGCGACTCCTGTGCCTTTGGCCTGTGGGTCCTCTCTTGCTTCAGTGGGCTCCCCTGCTTGCTCGGGGCCTGCTCTGACTCTCCTGCACTTGGTGAATCCTTTGGACTTTGCTGGCCCCAATGTTGCTACTTCTTCGCTTTCCACGCCTGTTGCAGCTGCCAAGACTTGTTAGTGCTCCCGCCGGACACCGACCCCCTGGTTCTTGACTTCCGACATGGGACAGCTCGTGCATGGTTCCTGGTCCTCCTCAGTGTCGTCTGGTCCTCACAGCTACAGCGACATGGTCACCGTAATCACTCCTGCATCTTCCAACATTGGTGGCCATTGCCCTTCCGTGCCTCCTGGTCACCTCCAACTGGCATAGACTCAGCCTCCTCTGCTTGCAGGTTCTTCTCTTCAAGAATCCACCCTTGAATTTCACCGGACTCCTGCACAGTCTTCGCCAGCGGCATCTTCACTGAAGTTCTCCAATGTGGCCTATGGCGGTTTCCGACGTCTCTTCGCACATATGCACCCTGCTTCCCTGGTGTAGGTATCCTGGTTCCTGGCGTATCCACAGGTGGGGTGACACTCCAACCTTCTGTCTTCCACGGAGTTTCTTCAGGGTCTACTGGGAAGGGTCCTTCTTCAAAACTGCAACTGCGACTTTCCTGTTGACTTCTATTGAGTATACGGCTGTCTTTCCAGTCTGCACACAGCCTACGTGGGGCTCCTGTGTACTTACCTTGGGTGGTTCCTTGTGTCCCCAACTCTTCTGAGTCTCCTGGTCCAAGTCCCGACTTTGGCCGCAGTTGGCATTCCATTTTGTTAGTATATGGTTTGGTCTCCCCCTGGAGACCACTGTGTATTGTGCTTACTTACCTTTTGCAATTGAAGTATTCCTGTGTATTTGTGCCTATATCTCCGGGTAGGTTTATACCAATGTGTTAGTGAGTGTTGTGTAATAAATATAACTATTTTAATGTATAAACTGTGTGGTTCTTTTTAGTTTAACCTACACTACATGATTAGATCTGGTAAAACAAGCTGCTTAACACTCCTTCTGGACAAGACCGAAGGTTGCTCTCCATAGCTACGATTAAGAGAGCTTTCTATGGTTGTCTAAGACCACTAAAATCACCATAAGGGTTGTCTGGATTAGTGAAAGGTTGTTGGAAACGGGGTAGCGTGGTGCGGAGCGGGAAGGCTAAACTCAGAGCATTGTGTGAAGCATCCGCGCAGCACACAAAGGCGACACACCAAGCACACCACAAAAAGGAGACCACACCAAGTTGTTATGTAAAAAAACAAGTTTCTTTATCTCATTCAAATCAGCAATAGATGGGGCAGATAAATGCAGTGCAACAATAAATGCTTTTCACTTTAAAACTTGAGGAATTCATGCAAGTGCATAACCGCATTAAACCTTTCTATAGGTGAAAAGACATTGGCAACATGCGTCTGAAACAGGTAACACTGCAGGTAATGCAGGGCAGTAATGAGCATAAACAGCAGCCTAGTCAGGCACATTCAATTAACCCGAAATAAGATGCAGGTAGGCATAAAACACTATAGATAATGAGGAACCTGTGCCAGCCTAGGCGTAACCACATTCAGCACACTGGGTGCCCTAGTGCAAGTAGCATTTAACATAGGTACAGTTAGCTCAGAGCAAGTACTTCAATGAGGCTCAATGCATGTAGGTACATTCAATCCTATAGCAACCTTTAAAGCAGTTAGGCCTTCAACCCTGTAGATAATGCAGAGCAGGTTAACACTGAGGCTCAATACATTTAGGCAGATTCAATTCAGTATAGACCTGGCTACAGGAAAGCAATGAGCAGGGGAAACATTTCTTATTTCCTTTCATTAGGGCAACATCCCTGGTGGGCATTCAACATCAAGGTAAACTAGTTTGCATAAACCCACGTTTCTCCACACCCCAGGATTAACAATTAGGGGCAGGAACCAGATTAGCATAGGAGCATGAGTATTCGTCAGAACACCAACAGCCTAACCACATCAGATTGGGGCGTAAAACATCTGAGAATGGAGGCCTAAACACATTGGCATAACACAGGGGATATACCCCCGGAACATCATGGCCTTCCCATAACCTTAGCAGGGCGCCCCCTTAGAACACAATAGGCCTAAAATTAGCACTGCAAACCTGAGGGAAAAGCATTAGGTATCATCCTAGGTACAAATGCATCATACAACCCTATTCTGCAATAAATCATATGGTGCAATAGGCCTCGCCAGCATAAACCCCGGTCGCCCCAATCGGGGGCACAACACTCTGAAACTGGGCCCAGGCCAACTGGCCTCTCTCAGGGGCTCAGAAGCCCTATGTCCCGCAAAGTCACGGCTGGCTGCCAGGGCAGCGAAAACAAAGGTGCGCAAAGCGCTAGGGCAGGAGGGTCTCTCACTCCTCTCTCTGTTCTCCTGGGTAATCCAATGCCCCCAAAAGAATACTGGCACCGGGGGCGGGCACCGGCAATGTGCCCCGATACACCCCCAACCACGGGATGACTGAGCCCCACTCACCACCGCGGGGTAATTGAAATATAGCGCTTAGACAGCACAGCACAGCGCTGCAGGCGCCAGCTCCTCTTCCCCTGGCACCTTGAATATAGCGCTTAGACAGCACAGTGCTGCAGGCGTCAGCTCCTCACTCCTGGCACTTTAGATGTAGCGCTTTGGAATCACAGCGCTGCAGGCATCAGCTGCTCACTCCTGGCACTTTAGATGTAGCGCTTGCGACAGGCTCGGTCCCACCAGCTTCAGGGACAGCAGATAGCGCACCTCTTCTGGTAATCACGCAAATAGTCCCACTAGGCGCTAGAGTGCAGGCAGAGCAGCACAGGCACTTCAACTCTAGAAATATAGCGCTCTCGCAGCGCAGCGCTGCAGGTGTCATCTCCTTACCTCCTGGGCAGTAAGATATAGCGCTCACCAGGTGCTGGGCTTAGGACGGCAGGAGAGCAGGCAGGCAATACTGGGCAAGATCAGCAGGCAGTGGGTACTCATCAGAACAGGACAGCAGCTCCTAGAAGCAGTCATCTCCCATAAAGTGGCACTCCTCCTGACACAGCAGTCTTCACTCCAGTAAAGGGCTCTCACTGGCCCTGTGGAGAGCGGAGGGGTGCAGATGGGCACAGGGGTCAGCACACAGGCCCAATGTGGCGGTACCTTCTGGCAGAGTGTCCCCTCTCAGTCAAGTCCACACTCCGTCTGAGCACATGGAGGCACAGCCCCCCTCACTCCATCTACCAGAAAGGGCTGGAAGCTTCTAGAAGGTTCCCTGGGAAACCGGTCTCAACTGGTTTAGGGGGAGGAGTAGAGCACCCTGGGTGCCAGACTTCCCTCCAAAAGCAGGGGGTGCTGGGAAACAAACTACTAGACTGCCATCCCACCTCAGTCAGGCGGCACATGTGCAGACAGGAATGGCGTCCATTTTAACAGTAACCTTTTTCCACAGTGCTTTTCTAAGATGGCGGAAACAACAGTGTGTACAACATTGCACAGCATTTATTATTTTCTGTTCAGACACACCATGTTTTATTTTTTGCACAAGCGAAAAAATTCAGGGCAAAAGGGCCAAGTCCAACAAAGGTGCTTCACTTAAATAAGTGTGCACCATATACTAAGCCAGCCTCCTACAAGCGAAAATCTGCATGAGGTTGGATGAGGTTTTCTTAACAGACTCATTTCAGATAGCTAGATGAATGTTTCTCCTCCGATTGATACATTTTTGCTGCCTGGGAGTTTAAGTTCCTTTCAATTGGAGTGGCTATTGATTTTTTCACATTGATGTTCATACCCAGACAAAAAAGGATGTCCGCTGCTTAATTGAAATATCCCCAAACTACTACTTCTAGTGGCACTTTTATCAGCCAGTCGTCTAAGTATGGGGACACAAAATGTTTCTGTCTCCTTAAATGTGCCGCAACATCTATCAGGCACTTTGGAGAATATTCGAAGTGCCAAATCCAGACAAAAGACCAAGAACTTGAATTGGACATGTTAGCTGCATATCACAAATATTAAGAGATTGTATGCTGTATTGTGCACATGTGGAAATAAGCATGCATCAAATCTATGGTACAATTCCATTCCGTTAGGTTTAGTTGAGAGCAAACCTGGTGTAATACCAATATCCTGAGCCCTTTTTTCATCTATCTGCTTGTTAACATGGGGTCGAGTATGGCTTTGAATTCTCGGTTCAGGACTTTCTTTTGAATAAGAAAGTAATGGGAATAAAACTGAACCTCCTCCACTGCATGCTTTTAAAGCAAGGTGTCTTTCTCTTCTCAAAGTAACTCTTGATGATTTTACTAAGATTTCTTTGGTGATATGACAGGTGGAAGCGAGTTCTAAACAATATTCAAGAACCATTTGCCTTCTGTTATTGGTTGCAACTCAAGCAAATGGTTGACAATACCTCCCCACACTGGAGTGACTAATGGATGGGATGTAGCATTTTTTTGGTAGAGGCTACTCTGTGGCAGTGGATGGTTGTTGGCTTCCTTTCCCTTTAAAAGTTCTTCTACATTGGTAAGGCTGTCTTTATTGGTGAAACTGATGCTGCTACAGTCAATGAGGGTTTTGAACTTCCCGAAAGGATGTCTTTCATAAGGTATATAGCATGTTCTATATTTCTTTTTTTGTACCAAGCCCACTGCTTTCAAAGTGTCCATCTCAAAGTTCATGTAGGCCATCTCCTCATCTGCATGTGATCCGAAGAGAGAACTAATTGAGAATGAGAGATTCAAAATGCTTTATTGGGCTTCTGCTTTCAGATCCATGAATGTTAGATAGGAGCTTTGCCTTAAACAAATTCCTTGACCAGAACCATGGGCAGCCAGGTCTGAAGACTCTGTTGCGGTGTTTATGTCCTAGTTCAACATACATACCTTCTTCAAGGACTTCCTGAAAACCTGGTCTGTCCTCCATAGGCAGTTTCTCTAGAAACCTCTGTGGTAATCATCGTCTTTATGTCTGCTGCCTAAGTGCTGCATGTATTACTTCCAACTGAGTCCATACTTTTACTCTTCTTATCAAGAGGAACTGTAGTGCAACAGCATTCAATGGGGCATCAGGGTTGACAGAGGTCTCGATTTTGACAGTCTATGTTCAGTTGGTATGGGTACCATGACACAGACTTCCTCTGCATTATAACAGATCTTGACAGAGAACAGGTTGGCACTGTACCTGTTTGATACTCTGGCACGCAATGTTGATTGGGATCAGCGCCTTTTCTGATGTTGCTTACCTCTGGATCTAACCCTCTGGGCGTCCTTAGAGTGTGAGGAGGGTGCAGAAGAACAAGTTACTTACCTTTGGTAATGCTCTTTTTGGTGGATACTCTAACCGTGGATTCCTTACCTTGTGAATATTCCCCCAGGTGTCAGACTGGATACAGAAACTCAAAAGCAGTAAGTATGACTTTATTCGGTTAAAATATCCATAAAAGTGCACAAAACAGGTTACAATGAAAAACAAATTACAAAAACAGATAAAGCATTAAGACCAAACAATGCTTAATGAACGAGGGGTTTTCTATCGAGAACTGGCAAAAGTTTCAAAGACCTACATAAAATCCGAAGATGAGCTTGCAAAAGCGTTTGTTCAATGTGCAGAATAGCACATTCATTAAAAGAAAACTATAATCACACAATTAAAAAAAAGAGAAAATCACTACTTACCAACATAAAACAAAAAAGAGACAATTTTAAACGAAAGCCTTGGGTGCCATCATTGCGTATACATATATCCAGGGCTACTGGAATTAAGTGATTGTGCGGCTGTGCCGATTTTCGCATAATTATAGATTTGCAGCAATAGCCCCATAATCCAATCATCTGCCGCATATTCTGCAGATTTTAATAAAAAAAGAAAAATTTATTTATAGCTTGAACAGTTCAAAAGTCACTAAAAATGCAATGACATGTTGACGTAATGAAAAGCCCTTTGCAAAGCTGGACTTGCCACCTTTCTGTTGCTTATTGCTAACTTTTGGTATTAAACGGGTATTAATGAGGTGCAACCAATTCCCAAAGTGTGTTCCCATGTTTAAAAATGACCAAATAATGGAGCAATACTATTACAAAATGTGCTGCATTATGCAGCATGAGTTGCCTTTTCTTGCCGCATAACTTGTTTAACCCTGCCGCATATTTTGGCTCTCTCCTGCCGCATAATTCCAGGTGCCCTGCATAAATCTTAACAGTCGGTTTGAAAGGTCTGTCTTTATGGCCTAGGCAAATATTACAGTAAATAAAAAAAAAAACAAGATAAATGAGTCATAAAAGTGATTCAAGACCACTAAAGTGCATAGGTTTAAAGTCTAAAGACCTAGACTAAAGAGCAAAATATCAAAGCTTCAGTTTACTTATTAACGGTGAGAAATCTTTGTACATATACAACAAGGACTCACCCATGAAATATATAAGTAACTCACCACTACCAAAAGCGATAAAGGAAAGAGTGGCCCAGTAAAATTAGCCAAGTATTTTGGCTCATATGGTCCAACTCCAGTGCAAAAATGTGGCTATGCCAAAGACAATCAATTCTTTTGGTTCGGCGCGCAACAATCTAAGCACCACATAGCACTGTCTGATTCCAAGCTGCCTGCAAACGGGTAAAATCCATTTCTTACTTGGACTTTCATAGCCTGGGCAAAAGAATAAAAGATGCAATATGGTTTTATTTGCCTGTAAACAAACTGGGCATACATTACTCAAATCTGAACTAGCTTTCCATTTTGAACAGAAAACAATTAACAGGGAGAGTACCATGGTGGAACTTAATGTACAGCTGTCTGGCAGTTGGGACCATAATAAAATCGAGGAAATGTTCAAACCCACTATAGGTTTAAAAATCGATAAAGGTAAGAGTTCCTTGATTGATTCTTATTGCACACTTCCCACCCCCAATTATGAGCCCAAAAGGCATCCTTGACACTGTCCCCAGAAAGGGGTTTCTGATGCGCCCCACTTTTCCAGCGTTCATCAAGACCTAGTTATGACAAGATTTCCTTAATATTAAATTGCCACTTTATTTTCTTGTCCTTGTCTAGATCTACTATTTCCTTAAAAGCAGTATAATAATCACCAAGGGCAGGGGTATACTTTAATCTCCGCCAATATAAGACAGGCCTTAATTTAGCCTTGCACATGACAGATTTTGCACCTGTATCTGACACCAAGGGGAGCAAGGGGGTTCTCTTAGGCAGGCTCAGCAAGGATCTGTTGTCAGCAGTTGCCAACATAGCCATCCTCGAGAATCCCCACAACTCAGCCCTGTATAGGGCATTACCTACTGCCTTCGAATGATAAACAGTTAGGGCTCTTACTTTTGTAGAGTTATGTCGTTTCAATATTCCTGAGGCTTGTTGGAATACATTCAGGCTACTTATTTAAAATGTATTTCTATTAACTTGGGGGCTCCAGGACATATTCGATGTTAATCTAATTCCCAGATTGTCAAACTCAAATACCCCTTACAGACTGTTACCACCCAGTTTAATGGATCCTCTGAATGATTTGTGGGGGGGTTAATGGACAAATTTAGTTTTGGCTTGGTTTAGCTCCAATCCCCGATCTGTGCAAAAAAACGCAAGACGATCCACCAATGTCTGGAGGTCGACTGGTATTTTAGACACCAACAAGGTGTTATCCACAAATAGAAGTAAAGGAGTCTTTCGGCCAGCGATCTTTGGAGCCTCATTTTTACAAACCTCCAACTGAACTACCATATTGTTTAGGTAAAGAGTAAAGAGGGTATGGGCAAGCACACATCCTTGCCGTACCCTCCTTTTGGACCCCTATATGGTCAGGTAACTCGCCCTGCTGCCCCCAGCGTACTTGCGCATAAGTATCTTGATGTAGTCGGATTGGAATGTCTTGCAGGGCTGGGGAAACCCCATTTTGGTACAGTACCTACCATAACTTGCTAAGAGGCACCAGGTCAAATGCAGATTTTAGGTCTACAAAGACTATATATAAGTGAGATTTCTGGAGAACAACTGTCTTCCAGTAGATGTTCAAAAATCGAAATACTTGGTCAATAGTGCTAATATGCGTTTCCGAAATCCTGCTTGCAAATGTGATGGGGCGTTATGATCTTCTATCCATAATTCGAGTTTGTCCAAACTCAGCCTGCAAAACACCTTCGGAGTGGCATCTTTAAGGCTTATAGGTCTATAATTCATTGGTGTATCCTTAGGGCCCTTTTTATAGATTGGGACAATCTCAGCTGCTTTCCACGATACGAGTATTTCAGCTCCCTCTAATATCACATTTGGTATTTTATTAATATATTTGGACTAGCTCTTGGGATCAGAAATGAAGAGGTCCCCTGGGATCCCATCTGGGCCTCTGGTGTTGCCAGGGACAATACTACTAATAGCATGTAGGTGGAGCGTCCTCTCCAGCCTGGGTACCCGCCAATGACTTCGCCACACACAGAGCTTAGTATTATACATCTTTATTGGTCTGCTTGCAACTGCAAACTCAAAAATCTAAGTGTTGTCCGTACTTTGTAACACAAGTGGCACGAACGAGCAGTTTACTTGGACCACGGCAAACTCTCTGGGAGAGCACTGTCGATCTTTGGGTTACATATCCCCTAATTTGTTTTCAGTTGTAGCATCCTCCCCAGCCTGGGTACCCGCCAATGACTATACCACACACAGAGCTAAGTATTACACGTCTTTATTCATCTGCATGTAACTGCAAACTCAACAATCTAAACCAGACTTCATTGCATTCCGCTCTAACATTTACGTCACAGTTCTACGGAGTCCATCAGTAGCCAAAAGGGTTCCATCATTTCTAACTCGCAAGACACTACATCTTCCCCTATATTAAAAATAAAATAATAATTTACAAAACATATATAGACATATACAATTAAATCTCTTCAATCGTTCTCTTTGGCGCTGTAATTGTTCGACCTGATCTTCCTCTTGGAAACTGGGAACTTTCATCACTAATGTCCAGGATCTGCATCAACGGTGTAGAGGCAAAAGCAGTCACTGATGTTTCAGACCCTGTCTCTCCTTCAACAGTTACATCTGATGAACGATTAGTTGGGTGCCTAAAATAAGAAAAGTCTCTGGTAATAGACTTCCCAGGGCGCTGGGCAGTCACTATTGGTAGACACCCTTTGAAAAGGTTCTGTATCAAATGAAGCATCAGATTTTCTTCTCCGCATAGGTTGTGAGAGCACTTAAACTCCTTTCTTAAAGACTATGTTCTTTGCATGTCGTCTTTGGTCAGCATATGTTTTCATCTTTTGTGTGTTCACCAAGACCTTCTAATGAGTTGCTTTCTCATCTTTCTTGCTCTGATTGGTCCTTTGAGGTAACCTGGTGTTCATTGCTCTCCTGAACAACGTTGCAGGACTTTCACCTGTGGTCGAGTGGTGTGTTGAACGATAAGCTCTCAAGGTAGAATTTAACACAGTTTTCAAATCGAGCTTCTCAAGAGTAGCACGCTGCACTGCTTTCTTTAGCGTACTCATAAAACGCTCAACAAGTCAGGTGGCCTGCGGCCACACAGGTGTTCTCTTCTGATGCTTTATATTTAAATGCTCTAAGAAATCTTTGAACTGTCGACTGTTTGGTGAGCTATCGTCAGACTTCACGATGGCTGGAACAATCCATGTCGCAAGGATGCCATTGATGACTCATTCTTGAGTAGTAGATGAAAGATCTTCAATTAATGGAAATCTTGAGTATTCTATAATCACCAGCAGGTGATGTCCATTGTCGAGTGACCCGAAAAAGTAAATGGCTATTCTCTCCCATGCATGCTATGGGAGTACTGGCATGTTCAAGGTGTGGTGGGCAGTTTTTTTTAGGAAGGCAGTTGCATAGATGACAGGCCTTTCAACCCCATCATCAAGATAAGGAAACCAGACTCGGTGAGCTTGTTTTCTGGCAATGATTCCAAGATGTTCTTCATGGACCACTTCAATTATTTTTTGTCGCAGACTCTCCAGAATCAGGATTCTTGACCCTCATAGTATACCTCCTTCCTGAGTTATGGACAGTTCATCCTTGACATTTTTGCATTTTTGATATTCACCATCACTGGTGAGCGATCAAATGTCTTGGTTCCATGACTGATGTGTGATTATATTTTTCAACTTTAGCATTCCACTATCATGGCTCATGGCAGTGATAATCTAGGCAAACAAAATGGAAGCTGGTGTGTTTGATTTTCCAATTAAATTAATGTAGACCTCAGTCGTCTTGGATGGAGTACCGAGACCTTGTATAGGCACTCTGGAAAAGTAGTCAGCAGGGTTCTGATCCTTCCCTGGACGATGCACAATGGTATTATTAAACTGTTGTAACTGTAGTCCCCATCGTTCAATGCGAGGACGCATTTTGGCCTTTGGAGTTCCAAATATAGTCAGTAAAGCTTGATGATCAGCTACCAGCGTAAAAGGTTTTCCGTACAGGAATAAATGGAAATGTTCACAATCCCATACCATAGGTAAGCTTTCTTTTTCAGGCTCTGAGTAAGCACGTTCTGTTAGGACAAGCTTCGACTTGCATATGCCACAATATGCTTTTGAGCATTCCGGTGTCCTCTGTGCTGTGCAAAGATAGTGCTTAACCCGACTTGGCTAGCGTCAACAACAACCTCTGTATGAAACTTCAGATTAAAGTATGCCATTTCTGTAGCATTCTCAAGGGCTTGTTTGATTTTCTTAAAACTTTTCTCACATTCATGGTACCAATGAAATGAAACATTCTTTTTCGTCAAGTCTCTCAACGAAGCACTTACAGTGGCAAAGTTTTTTTATGTATCTGGAACAGTTACTGGCCATGCCAAGAAATGAACGCATCATAGAAACACCTTGTGGGGGAATCAGCATTTGACAGCGCTTGTTCTTTAGCAGGATCTGGTGTCATACCCCCATCAGAAAAGATATGGGCAAATAATTTTAACTTTGTCTTATGGAACTCACACGTATGCATTCAAAGTCAAACCTGCTTCAGCAAGTAAACGACATACGAGAGCTTTATTGTGCTCTTTTTGTGTAGCTCAGAAAACCAATATGTCATCACTGTAATTGAACGTATTCATGACAGGCTTTATGAAACGTCAAATGAAGTCTACAAACAGTTCTGCAGCAGATGATGCACCAAAACCTGGTCTTTTATATCAAAACAGACCAATATGTGTAGAAAAGTTTGTAATGTACCTGCTATCTTCTTCAAGTTGTAACTGATAACATTTATTTAAATCAAGGCGAGAAAAGATCTAAGCACCATTTAATTGCGTTATCATGGCAGCAATGTGTGGGCTTGGATGTCATTCTCATTCAATTGCCTTGTTTGCCTGACTCATGTCAACGCCCTTTTAAGGCACTACTACTATGGGAGTACGCAGGGCGCTGGACCAGTTGAACGCTCAATAACATCATGCTTAAGTAACACTTCAAGTTCTTTTTCAACTTCTTGCAAATGAAAAGCAATTTGTCTATGTCTCTGAGCAACAGGACATATGTCCTCATTAACATGCAACTTTACATTCATACTCTTAAGCTTTCCCAAACCATAAAATAATGAAGGAAACTGACTTACTATTTTGTGGTGAGTAGTCATGTTGTAATTCATCGAAATCAGACTCATATCAGCGGCTGTGCTGAAACTGAGGAGGCAGGCACTTGACGCTGTGCCTTGAAGTATATTGATGGGTGTTTGCACCTTCGCTTTTTTGAGTTTCATTGTCGCTACAAATTAACCTTGACTTTTTAAGGGCGTTGATGCAGCCTATGTATACACTTTGGTTTTCGATGGCTTAAGTTGCGGCAATGGAGATAGTTCATTGTATTTCTCCTTAGGCATAATGATTAACGATGCACCACTATTGATAATGAAAGGTATCGAACAACTAATTACTTTCAGTGTAATCCTCGGACAATGTTTGAATGACTTTGGTGCTTTGGCATGTCATCTTTCTTTGACTGACATTTTTCTTCACATACAGCCAAGCGAACTTGTACACGCTTTTCTGAGGTAAACATCGACATGGCACAATCTATTTCAGCACTTTCACTTGATATTGATATAGAAGAAAATGTATGACGATGATTTAGATGAGAATCGACTTCGTTCAGTGTCGATCTGCCTCAATTGATGCTTCCGCTTGGCCTTGTGGGTGTGCGTCGAACGTTGCTTCTGGAACGTTCTGGAGGCCATTTTGTCTTCGCGCTGAGACACACTTTTTCCTTCGCTTTGCAAGCCGTCATAAAAATGTTCTCCTTTCCACAGTCTTTACATATCTGTCCAAGTGCGGGATATTTACCTTTGTGTGGAAACGAAAATCCACATCTAAAACACAACTTCTTTTTACATGTAGACATCACTTTGTGTCCTTTAGTCTTTTGTTTTGGCTTACCTTTTACACTCATGACGGCTTCGTTCTGGGCAACTCCGGCCTCCATGTCAGCAGTTTGTCTATCAGCTTGCTCTTCAGCTCTGGCATCCATTAACACTTGCTCCAGACTAAGAGTTTCTCTCAGCATTCGTCATCTGAACGAATCTGAAACGCATTCGACAAGAACTTTCAGACACACAGCTTTTTCCTCATTAAATTAATTGAACTTACAATGTCTGATGAGTATGTCGAGTCTCTCCAAAAAGCCACCAATGGTTTCACCAACTTTCTGACGTTCTTGGTTGAAGATGTATCGTTCGTAATCAACATTTGGCATTGGATTAAATTTGAGATTAAAAACTTCTTTAATCTGACTATATGCAACTTCTTCATTCCAGTAATGCTGGGCTGCTAACAGTACCCTGCTTTAGAAAGCAACGGAGAGGGAGTTTCTCCTACGCTGTATTGGCCATGGGCATGTGGAACCAATTGCCTGGCCATCTGAGACTAATCTCGGGGGAAGTAAGCTTCTTGTGATGCCGAGCGCCGGGACACTACTGGAGTAGCTGAGCGCTATACTAACAATCCTCATTGACTCATCAGTTCACCTCATTTTCTTTATGACTTTTTACACCATCAGCAGCAAGATATTGGAGAGCCTTGATGTAGGAGGCTGGCTTAGTATATGGTATACACTTATTTAAGTGAAGCACCTTGCACTAATCCGGACAACCCTTATGGTGATTTTAGTGGTCTTAGACAACCATGGAAAGCTCTCTGAGTGGTATCTGTCGAGAGCAACCTTCAGGCTTAGTCCAGAAGGAGTGTTAAGTAGCTTGTTTTACCAGATCTAATCATGTAGTGTAGGTTAAATGAAAAAGAACCACATAGTGTAGTTATAAAAATATGTCTATTTATTACACAACACTTACTAACACATTGGTATATCTCTTACATGGAGATATCAACACAAGTACACACAATACTTCAATTGTAAACAGGTAAATAAGCGCAATATACAGTGGTCTCTAGGGTGAGACCAAACCATACACTAAAAAAGTGGAATGCGAACTGGGACCGAAGTCGGGACTTGGACCAGGAGACTCAGAAGAGCTGGGGACACAAGGAACCACCCAAGCTAAGTGCCCAGGAACCCCATGGAGGCTGTGTGCAGAGTGGAAACACAGCCCCGTACTCAAAAGAAGTCAACTGGAAAGTCACTATTGCAGTTTGGAAGAGGAAGGACCCTTCTCAGTGGACCGTGAAGAAACCCAGTGCAACACAAAAGGTTGGAGAGTCACCCCACCCGTGGATACCCCAGGAACCAGGATACCTACACCAGGGAAGGTGTAGGTATCCTGGTTCGCATAGGTGCGAAGGGAAGTTGGAAACCACCATAGACCACAATGGAGGATGTCAGTAAAGATGCTGCTTGCGAAGACTGTGCAAGAGTCCGGTGGACTCCAAGGGTGGATTCTTGAAGAGAAGAACCTGAAAGCAAAGGGGGCAGAGTCTATGCCACTCGGAGGTGGCCAGGAAGGCACGCAAGAGCAATGCACACCGATGTCGGAAGGGTCAGGAGTGAGGACAGTGACCATGTCGCTGCAGCTGCGATGACCAAACGATGCAGAGGAAGACCAGGAGCCCTGCACGAGCTGTCCCACATAGGAAGTCGAGAACCAAGGGGTCAGTGTCGGGCGGGGGCACCAACAAGCCTTGGCAGCAGCAACAGCAGGGGCGGTGCGTCCATTGGGGCGTTGCCCACCCGCCCGCAGCTGCTCTATCGGCGCTCTCTGAACTTAAGTAAACTCTCAGTTTACTTAAGTTCAGAGACGCTGAGGGAGACTGACAATCATGTCAGTCAGCATGACGTCGGACCGCCCACCCCCTTCAGAGTCTGAAGGGGGTGGGCGGTCTGGTGTCATGTTGACTGACATGATTGTCAGACCAGGGGCAGCAGCACAAGTGCGCATGAGTGGGGAAGGTAAGCAAATTTTTCGCCCGTGCCCAGTCATGCGCACTGGTGTCTGCTGTGGCTGGCGCATGCCCATTAGGAGAGCGAAGGTTGAGCAAAGGCTCAAACCTCGCTCTCCTAATGTTCAGGCGGGCGGAGAGTAACCGTGCCCTCAGTCAATCCTGGCGCTGCCAGCAGCGCCAGGATTGGCTGAGAGGGGTTTGCCACTTGCCAGAAGTGATGCGGCTGTTCCAGTTCCTGTAGGCGCCAGAACGGACCCGAGGCGGCACGGACCTTGTCAGGTAGGATTTTTATTTATTTATTTTAAAACTACCGAACCCCCCCCACGCCGCGACTGCCCTTCAGGGCTTTACATCTCAGCTGACGTGTAATTCCATCTCGTGTGTTTTAAGTGTCTCGCTCGTCGTTCAGAGGCCTGTGTGACTTGCACCTAATTGCATTAGTGTAAGGATTACGCTTTACATTGTGTGACTCTGGTAACACGGCCTAAGCTCCGTTGCACTCTCCCTTATCTCCGAGGGCCAGATGTTTATCAGGGCCACATGTTGGGAATCCTGCCAGGGCTCCCACTGACCCCAAGGAAGCCCCCTGGGACTTCAATGAGCCTGAAATGTACCCAAGCAGGCAGCGTGACTGACGTCTGCACTTAACCCATTATTGGGAAGTGCACGCGCAATGCCCGGCCATGTTGTTGGCGCGCTTATCTTGTCTCTGTGATCCCAGCGCTAGGAAATGATAAAGATACCGAGGTGAAGCCTCCAGCTTTGTACTCGTTGTTTAATCTTCAGCAATTAATCGACCACAAACGCTGTGCAAGTTGAACGGAAGGCAAGCGTTTAAGTGGTTGGCAGTGGCCTGAACCACGAGTACAGCGATTAAGGAGAGGCAGGTGGGACAATACAGAGCAAAACAGTCTATAGATTCTCCATCATATGTTACGAGTGGAAATCTAGTTCGAAGGGGCAGGGTGAAACAAATAAGCGTGTCAAGGTGAAAGGTAAAAGTGAAGCACAACACTACATTAATTTTTTAAAACAATAAAAGGATATCTCAAATTGCATATTGTATGTGCTCTGTGAGTATAAATTATGCAAAAGGTAAAACTACTGGTTGTGTCAAAGCTTGTTTAAAGTTTGCAGAAGTGTTGCAAATTCTGATACATAACTGCACCATCACCAGAGGTATGAAGGAAATGAAAAAGAAGAACGACAAGGAGAAATATATAAACATAAAGATAGACATAGAACGAGGATATAGAGAAATAGAAAGAAGAGCTATGCTACGGAAGGAGTAGAAGCAATGGAGGGGACGTAAGAAAGACATCATACGACAAGAAACAGTGAGAGAGGATGAGAGACAAAAGGGTGAGGGGAGAGCAAGAGAAATAGAAGAGGGGGATTGGAAAGGAAAAAGGTGGAAAAGAGGCGCCAGATAAAAACACAATAGGAAACATGCAGGTCGAGTGAGTGAGCCGTCAGGGGTCTCCAAATCTTCCGGAGGGGGGGTCGGAGGGCATTGAACCCACGGCCTGTGAATGTATGTGATAGGAGAAACTCAGGGGGCCCTCATCACATTTTTCGAGGGGAGTGGTGGCATCATTTTGCGTTATGTCACTGACTGCGTTGACAGACAGGAACGGGAGAAGGAGAAAAAAAGAGTTCAGTTCAGGAGCACCAGGCAGAGAGAAAGAGAGGCAAAGTAAGAGAAACACAAAGGGTGTGCACAAAGCAAATAAATAACAGCACTGAAAGAAAGAGAGAAAGGAAAAGGGAAGGGGAATGAAAAAAAGAGACACCGAATGAGACCCAGAGATGTAGAAATGTCTTTGTGTAACTAACTTGAAAGTATTGTTGTACGATTCTTGGCAATTAGTCTGTTGACATGTCGTAAAATTACTGCAGAGCTGGCATTTGCCGAACAAAAACGTTCGCTTCAAAGAACGGCGATAAAGTTAGACCAAAGAGAAAAGACGGGAGAGATAGGGACGGCGGGAAAAGGAAACTGAGGTAGGACATAAAAGGTGAGAAGAGAAGAAGGAGTAAACGCGGGCTAGAGGCGATAGAGTAGTAAAGGGGGAAGCAATTGCAAAGTAGAAAGAGAGCAAGAGAAGAGAGACGGAGAGAGAGGTTAGTGGCAAAATGGATTCCTTAATTTTCTATACATGCCTGACCACCGACCTTTGCATAACGCTGGAGGTGCTCAAAGTTAAATTCTCAGCCCGCACTGAGATTGATTTGCAAAGCTGCTTACAAGCCGTTTATTAACAGTTCACTATTGCTGTGATTGTCGCACTGCTCATGGTGAATTTCACTCGCTATACTGCCGCTTGTCTCCTTAGAATTTAGTTGATATGTTGCATACTCTTGTAAGTGCTAAATGAAGAGCTAAACAGAATAGCAATGGTTATAATTATTTTGAGCTCTGAAGCCGGTTGGAGAATTCCTTTAAAAGTCAGCAGCTTTTCCTGATATCGCAGTCAACATTTCAAAATAGCTGGCAGCACGATGACTTACCTTAGTTTGTAGAATTCTTCATGAGCATTCACCATCAGCCTGTCTAAATTATGAGGACAGACTTGCTGTGATGGAACCGTTTTCTCTCGCACTCTTCTGGTTGAGATGAAAACTGCAAGCTCTTGACTGAGTACATCAATTAGGGGGTGATGGTGTCGCTGTCCGCTCACAGGCACTCGTCTTTGTTATAACTCAAGAAGGTCACATGGTTCTTAGTAAGTTTATTAACACACTATCAGCTTCTCAGTCAGAGATCAAGTACCAGTTGGAACACGTGCGCTTGTGAAATTACTGAAATTTTCTGTGCATGGTTGGACCTCTGTTGCAAGTGGGTGGTGGGTTTTTGACCAGGCTCGCTCACTTCTGGGGGATATATGTGCAGATGCAGACATATAATAGATTGGAGTGCAGGAAATTTGCGGAATTTGCTTTTGAGGCACGAGGATGCATTTTGTGGGAAACAAAATTTCTAAAAAACACAAGTAGAAAGAAGAGGAACTTGGAAGTCATCTCCGGTGGGCCCACCAGCCTAAGGCCAAATTATTTCTGTTTCATAGGACACTTTAGGCTTTTTTTTTCCCTCTCAAAATTCAATTCCTTATCTGTGCTTCAGCCTCCTTGAATTTTAACACATGCGCGAGCCGGAGATTATCAACAAGGAGTCTGCCCTTGTGATTACTTCTCTAAATCGCACGCGCGCACATATACAAACAAAATGACTGAAAGGAAAATTATCTCTTTGCCTTTTTTTTTTGATCCGATATGCTGAAGGGCACCCGGAACAATGGCGCCTTGAATCAGAAGTTCAAGAGCAGCTGATAGGATAGTGACTGCAATGGTTAGATATGCAAATGCGCCTTACATTAGTGATGGGAAATTGGCGCTGCGTGGGATATTACAACCCAAACCTGGAATATTAAAACTGCTGAAGAGGGGGAAAGCAAAGTGAGACGGCGAGAGCTAGAGGTAAAGAAGAAGGCGAGGACACGACAGAAGGGGAGAGCAAAAAAGAGATGAGAGGGACAAGGGAAGAAGTGGGGTTGGGATAAGATGGAGGAGGGAAGGGGTGACAGAAACTGGAGGGAGAGCATGTGTAAATAAAGGAGGTAGGGAGGAAGAAATGCACAAGGAAGTAAGCAAAGAAATGGACTATGGTGGGAAAGAAGGGCGAAGGAAAGAAAAAGGTAAAGAGAAATAGATGGAGGAAGGGGGTGTAAATGAGAAAGTTGTGAAAGAAAAGGAACAGAAAGAGAAGGGAAGAGGGAAACAAAAACAAAGAAGGGGGAAATAGAAGTAAGGGAAAGAGAGGATAGTAAAGATGGAATGAAGAAAGTGAAGTGAAAGAAAGGGTAGTGAGAAAGAGATGGGACAGGTGTGATGGCAAGAAAGGAGGGAAGAAAGAAAAAGAGCAAGAAAGAACGCAAGACAGAAAAAGAAATCATCTGAATGAGAGCAACAGAGAAAGTAAACGAAGCACATATGTAAATAAAGAGAAAGTCGGAAACAAATAAAGAAAAGTAGCATAGAAAGAGGATGCCAGGAGAGAAAAAGTAAAGGAACTGAGCTCTAGGTGATGAAATAGACAAATGGAAGTGAGGGAAAAAAGCACAGATAGAGACAGTGTAGAGGACAAAGGGAGAGGGGAAGAAAGAGTCAACAATAGGCTAAGGAAAAACCAACCATTCTGAGAGCACCTACAGTCAAGATCCTTCACCTTGTACATCAGTTAGAAGGCCTTAAGTCTAGCTACAACTGTTATCATATCACTACATCTTTGGGAACACATAGTCTCAGGTGAAGGATCTTGACTGTAGGTGCTCTCAGAATGGTTGGTTTTTCCTAAGCCTATTCTTGACTGAACATTACGTGCTCTTGGCCATAGTACTTGGTGTGTACATCTTATCTTAAGCAACATTTCAGCACTCCTTGTTTTGGAATACCTTCTACTCTATTTAAAGGTATTTTCTGTATTCCTGGTATGAATGGCTACAAACTAAATGGCCAAGAATGAGTTCTGGTGTTGGAATATGCAGAAGGGTTCAGGTTTGTGCAGTAGACTGTGATGAGTTTTCAACTTCCAGGGAAAATATAGAGAGGAGATGAGAGAACTCTCTTAAGGGCATACTTTTTGAGGAGGCCCTCTGCTTTTGATTGCAGTGGCTCAGTTTATTTGGTGATTCACAATTCCAATCATGGGTAAAACATGGCTTGTTGAACATAGATGAGATGTACTTGCAAATTGTTTGATTGCGTATTGCATTTCAGGTTTTCAATTTGACCAATCTTTTGACTTCTTACCAACGAAATAGGAGTGTCTTCCTGGTCGAGGACTACACTGCTTTTTCTCTTATCTGTCTTGTATCAAGACCCTGCTGGACTATGGGGTGAAAGAAAGCTTGAATAAGCAGCTACCTATGTTATATGACATCTCTTTATTAATGTAATAACTGCACTTTCACAATTGCTTTATTAACCTTCCTGCTTTCTCAAATTTGCTTGAAAATGCACCATTTGTCCACTCTTTTTCCAAAATTTTCTCGAGGGGAGAACCCCCCCGAACCCCCCTTAGGTTGTTCGGGCTAGCTCGCTACGCTCGCTGCGGTGCAGTATGCCAATGATTTTACGCCTCACCACTTTCAAATGTCACCAGCCACCACTGAGCAACAGACATGGTAAATGATAAAGGAGCAACGTTGCTACTAGCAACATCAAAGGGACTCACCAAGTGCAGGAGAGTCAGAGCATGCCCGAGCAAGCAGGGGAGCCCACGAAAGCAAGAGAAGACCCCAGAGAGCACCCACAGGCCAAAGGCACAGGAGTCGCAAGAGGACCTCAAGCAGTTCACCAAAGATAAGGGCCCACGGTGCAGAGGATGCGGTGAGGATGAAGATCTTGTCAGGAAGAGATGCTGGAGGCTGGAGCTTCTTGTAGCCCAAAGATCTCTGAAGTGCAGAGCCAACAAGTCTTGGCAATGGCAAGTTGATGGGGGTGCACTGAGGTTTGGTCTCAGATGTTCCGATGAGGGATACTCGCCTCAAAATTGCAGAGAGGATAGGTCAGGCCTCGAGGGAGTTGCAGAACCCCCACCTGTGTTGCTGAGCCTTTCGAAGTCTGTGGGACGTAAGGAGCAGCAGACTGGTTAGCTTTGTTGCGGTGCCTGCAGAAGCAGGGGAGTGACTCCTTCACTCCAAGGAAGATCACTTCGGATGTCCTTGATGCCCACAGGTCTCTGTAGAACCGGAGTGAAGCACAGACTAGGCAGAATACTTGCAGAACAGCAAGACCAGGAGTAGCAGGAGTCTTCCTTGATGCAGTCTCTGTTCCAGGCGAAGTCCAAGTGTCCAGATTGTTGAAGAGTGTCTTGGTTTCAGAGGTGAGTCTTGTTCTACAATAAATATGAGGACCCACCCACGGGGGAGCCCTTCAATACCCAAGGAAAGGTTTGGAACAACTCAGGGATACCTCCTAAAGGAGTGCTCGACAGAGGGGACGATACTCCCCTGTCCTTTGTCCAGTTTCGCGCCAGAGCAGGAACCAAGGGTTCCCGAACTGGCTCAAACCGGTGTATGCAAGGAGAGCACCAAATGTGCCCTTCAGAGCAGTGTGGTGGTGCTGGAAAGCGCCCCCAGCCCAATACACTAAGTCTGGGAGGTGTTCACACAGGAAACCTATTGTTCTACCTTCCTTGCTCGAGCTCAGCAGCAGGAGGGCAGAACAGTGTCTGTGGTCGGTAGCAGCACTAGCTTGCTGGCAGGCCCTGAAAGGCTGTAACCGGGAGTACAGGGGGCTCCTCTAAGAGGCCACCCCAGTACATGGGATCATACCTCTAACACCAGAATCAGTGTTGGAGTATAATTCCAACATGTTTAATACCAAACATGACCAAGTTCAGCGCTGCCAATATATAGTTAGACATCTCATAATGACTGATCGTACACTATATGTCTTAAAATGGCTGACTGCATGGCGAAATGGCCCTCACTCTCCACCCTTTCACAAGGGCGGGGTGGGGTGGATTGGTGTGCCCAACAGGAATGGTTGGTATTTGAGGTGAGGGGCTGCACCCAAAAGCTTGGATGGGTGTAGGGGAAGTGCTAAACTGCTGTGGAAGAGCACTGTCGATCTTCTGGTTAGTTATACCCTAACTCGTTGCCAGTTGTAGCATCCTCCCCAACTGGGTAGGCGACAATGACTATGCCACACACGGAGCTTAGCATTACACGTCTTTATTTCTTTATTCGTCTGCGTGTAGCTGCGAACTCAACATTCTAACCCAGACTTCATTGCATTCTGCTCTAATACTTACATCACAGTTCTACAGAGTCCATCAGGAGCCAAAAGAGTTGCATCATTTCTGACTCGCAACACACTAAAGTAGGGTGTCCTTTAATTCTATGTCCGGTGGGATTGCGTTGGTAATTCTCAAAAACAGTACTCCTGCGCATCAATAGGTGGCATCATGCGGCTCCATGCCGACGTCGTTCCGCTTTCGGAAGAGATGAGCAAGACTGCATAGAACTGTGTACCGCGTTCTCGGATACCGAGCCAATCAGCAAATTGGCATGACAAGTGTGCAGACTTTCAAGTTGGTTATTTATTTATGTACTTTTTTAGATGGGTAGAGAGCCCATTCCACAGAACGTGTAGGTGGGAATGTCTGTGAGGAATGTGTGGTTAGATAAGAGTATCCACACCAAAAAAGTGTTACTAAGGTAAGAAATAAGTTACTTACTTGTAACTGCAGTTATCATGTATTGGTATCTTTCAGAGATTCACATGCTTGAATCATTCCCCATCGACGAAGTGGGAGTCCCAGGGTACATTAAATAAAGCAGTAATTATTAACTTCCATAGGATATCATGGAGGCAACCATGTATTTATTTATTAGCCTATCAATCTCCTTTTATAAAAAGGACCAAACTCAAACACAACCAATCAGCAACCAGCACCCTCTGGAACCTTCCCAAGAGAGGATGAATCCCTCAGATTTTCCAGCACAAGTGTGGCTTGTAGTACTGTAATGCCAGAGGAGCCTCTCTGGGGAGGAGGGTGGTTTGCATGTGAATCTATGAAAGATACCAATACTGGATAATTGCAGTTACAGGTAAGTAACTTATTTCTTATCCAGTATTGGGGTATCTTTCATAGATTCACATGCTTGAATCAGAATAGTAAGCAGTTATATATATGTATATATCCCTGGTAAGCACCTTTAGTGGACGGTGGGTAGCACTAGTAATATTTTCCAATGTATTCACAAAAAGGTATGTTCTGTGAAAGTGGTGGTGCAGAGGTAATGCATATAAAAAAAAGTGATGGCATGTACCATAAGTATCTCTATCGTCATCTTAATCAAATATACGAATTCTAAATCCACAAAATACACATATACATATTTTTTCTTTATGAGCGAATATAAACCCTCTAATTAAAGAGGCTTACCTTATTGAAATAAATTTCGTAGTATTGCCTGTGCTACGGCTGCGTCAGCCCGCTGTGTCGATTCCAGGCAGTACTGCTGCTTAAACGTATGTGTTGTCTTCCAAGTTGCAGCTCTACAGATCTATTCTAGCAGCGCTCCACCAAACATAGCAGCCGATGTAGAGACTGCCCGAGTGGAGTGTGCTTTCACTGTCCTTGACAATGGTTTGCCAGCTTTATCGTGGCAAAATTGGATTTTGCTCGCTATCCATCTGGCGATAGTAGTTTTAGAAACTGCAAGGCCCTGGCGGCCTTGCCCATAGGCTACGAATAGCTGATCTGACTTGCGTATAGATTTAGTCCTTTGCAAGTAAAATTTAAGACATCTTTTGACGTCTAAAGTGTGTAGCGTTATTTCTGCAGGAGCAGAAGGATGCGGGAAGAAAGTTCTTAGAATGACTGGTTCGTTCAAGTGGAACTGAGAGGGAACCTTAGGGATGAACTTGGGGTTCGTCCTGAGAATGACAATTTCGTCCGTAAAGCGAAGGAATGGATGCGCTATGGTAAAAGCTTGTATTTCACTAACCCTTCTAGTGGATGCGAGGGCTAATAAAATAGCTACTTTCCATGTCAAATATTTCATATCGGCCTTATGGATGGGCTCAAAGGGTTGTTTCAGTAGTTGTGATAGGACTACATTTAAGTGCCACTCAGGGGGTGGTGCTCGGACAGGTGGGAAAGTTCGAAACAATCCTTTCATGAATTGCTTTATGATTCTTGAAGAGCATTAAGATGAGTATTTCGGTGAGCGTCTATATCTAGATATAGCTGCGAGGTGAACCTTTACTGAAGAGTATGCCAATCCAGATTTTGCTAAGGATAGCAAATATGGTCATGCTTTTTCTGGAGCAGAGAGATATGGATGCACCTTATTCCGCAGACACTATAGACATAATCGCTTCCATTTCAGCCTGTACATCTTATTGGTGCTGTCAGCACGAGATCTAGCGATAAGGTCTTTGCATTCTTGCGTAATGGTCAGATCCTTAAATTCAAAGAATTCAGGAGCCACGCATGTAACTGAAGAGTCGCTAGCTCCAGATGACATATCTGACCCTGGTTCCTGGCCAGAGTTGGTATTGGTAACAGGCGGATGGGTTGAGCTTCCGAGAAGAGGAGAAGTTTCGTGTACCAATGCTGTCTGGGCCACCTGGGGGCTCCGGCATTATTGTGAGAGTTTTTTTTCTGAAAACACACTTTGAACTGTTATGGATGTGGTTGCACTTTTCCTCTGATTTGAAGTTTCTGGTAAATATTTGGCCTTGCTTTAAGGATATTCCATTGAGTGCTGCCTGTAGAATTTCTCTACACTAGGTTGTTGCAAGGGGTGTGCGCAAATAGTGAAATTTGCTTTTGGGTCATTGCGAAAAATGATGGCAAACTTACATGAAATTAGATGTAATTGTTCTAAATGCAAATCTGTCAGTTTGCGCTACATTTTAGTGCCAAATCCATCTTCACATCAAATTTTGCAAGAGGATGCATCTAAATATAAGGACCGCACACAACAGTTACTTGTATTTTGTTGCTCCTGTGCATTCGCTGTAAGCTTTTGCTGCAACCTGCTGTGTGTTGTATATAAAATTATTTTAAAAAAAGAATATTGGCTCTTCGTAGTTCTGCTTCCCAGTAGTATATTGTAACATAATTCATTGTACCAAAGTGCATATATTTTCAAACATCAGACGGTCTTTCGCACCTCTTTAAACCTTGAATAGGTGAAAAAGGAATTCAAGGGGAGTTGATGGTTAGCAGGAGCTCTGTGCAGATGGAAACGAGCTCCAAAGATGCCCCCCTCTTGAGCCATTCTGATGCACACATTGGACAGCCAAGGGATTTAAAAAAGCATCCTGTTAGGCCAAGGTCAGTTTATTTGCCAGAGCTTGGGAGACGCGCTCAAGGCGACAATTGCAAATTTCAAAGCAAACGGAAATACACCCCATCTCCTACGGCCTCAGACTAAATTGGAACACCAGCTCCTTTAGGGCTGTGGAGGCTGTGCTGCCACTCTCTAGTTGTAACCTGCATCTGAACGTAATAAAGTATGTTCATTCTTCAGATTGTTTCACGTTTATTAATTTATCTATACTTGAGGATGCAGAAAAACGGTTAGACAAAATCACTCTGATTGTGGGTATTTAACATCCATTTCTCGTTTTTCACATTTTAACATAGAGCTGCTGGTTAATCCTCTGCAAAAAATGCGCTTTCAGGAAGGTAGGTGGGAGATGGAGGGGTGAATACTCCGTATGCGTCATATCACATTTATCTACAGTCGGAATAGGATCAACGAAGCAATAATAATTGTATACTTTTCACCTAGCAGTATTACTAAAGAGGACAAATTAGAGCTTTGTGAAGAAGGCTTTTGTACTTCACAGGTGTACCAACTCTGCATGCCTGTTTCAGTGATGGGGCTAAGGTCTACAGGGGACCCATCATTGTACAGTGTGAGGCCTCCAGCTACTTCTTTATCCACCTGACCTCGCGTTTGGAAGACCTCACAAACATAAGTACAAAAGTAATATGCAGGTTAGAGTGACCCACTGGGCCTGATGTCAGGTCGAAGTGCAATGCCTCAAGAGGAGAAACACCACACATGCCCAGGCAAACAAAATAACTATCATTTAGTTAAAGAAGAACTTTTAAGCTCACTCATCCACAGAAATCCGGCCCTCACATTGCACTGATCTTTGCGATGTTTGTTTTTATCCAACAATGCAAAATCTCAGATTTACAAACCTTACATAAGATTGAAAATGAAGCCTACGAATGGATGGGCGGGCTGCCATCTTCATGTTGTATTTAATATCTCTTGCAAGTAAAAGTAATAGTGCATGCAACACATGCGTTGTCACACATAAGACCTACAAATGGGAGAGCTTTTGTGCCAAGCTTTTAAAATAGTGCTGAGTTTTTTTGCAAATCACAAAATTGTTATAGTGTCCTTTCATTTAGTAGAGTTTTTGCCAAGAGAACAGTAAATATCGGGTTACAGGCTCCAAAAGAAATGCTGCTTCAGCAGTGATCTGTATGTAAACTCTGGCCAAATTCAGTGTCATACCTTGAATGCTAATGCACATGCTGCACAGATGTGTGTTTATGTATAACATGAAGGTTAAATATTCAGATAATTTAGCAAGACACTGTAATCAGAAAGTTGCACCTTCCAAACCCAGTATCAGTTTGCTGTATGAATCTTTGTGCAACCGGCAAATATCAGGTTTGAATTGATGCAGAGTCATCTCAGCACACTGCCCCTCTTTGGTTAATAAAAATAAAGTGCATTAAAGTATTTTAGGTTATTACAATACTCTTAGTGAGATCAGACGTCTCAAATTTCCATGTTACTTAGGTGCCCTACCCATATGGCAAAAAAAGAAGGATCAGCCATGACTGTGACTACAGCAGAAGGAAGTATGGATGACTACTTTAGGTCAGTACTTCATATTCATTCATCATTAGAGTTCTCAGTACACCTCTGGAAAGATTGTCTCAGAGGCTCCCCTAGTGGTGTGACCACTGCCAATGTAGACATTATTGGAGGGATGGCATCCACCACGTTTGAGTCACCAAAAGGAAGCATGAGTCTACACGTATCAAGAGTAAGAGAATAGTCAGGCCCAGAAATGAAATCTGAAAAAACATTGGGTTTACAGCTACAGATGTCCCTCACACAATACTCTGGAGAGAAAGCCTTCAAGATATTTCTGTCCTGGATCACCATCATCAAAAGGGGAAATTGAGAGGGCTCAAGGTGTCATTCTTGGTACCTTATCAAAAGCATCAAAGTGGAGTGGAGGGTGACCATGTGCAGCAGGTGGGGAGAAACTGGCTGCAAAGATGTCCTGTGAACAACACCAGTACCTTAGTAAAAACTTGAGAAGCCAAAGTGAGGCCAATAGGAAGAACTACAAACTGGTAGCAGTTATACCTGCAACAGATCTCAAGGACTGCAATATGAAACTAGGCATCCTGTGGTCCCTAGGACAGCATTGTTTGCTGAAGGTTCAGGACCTGAAGAGCTTGGCTGACGAAGAGCCCCAAGAATTTTTCATTCCACATGAAGGAGTTGAAGACACTCAGATCACAAAAAAAGTCTCAGGCTCTACTCTTCCTTGGAGACCAAGAAGTAGCAGAAGTTGCACCCAGGCCCCCTCTGGGCCTTTCATTATTCCCAACAACACCACTGGCAAGAAGGTTTAGGATTCTCCAAGACAAGATATGGTCATGAATGGCTGGAGAAGAAGAAAAGTTGGAGGGGAGGACTTTGGGTGGAAATATCCTGAAGGGGAGAGCATATCCTTTGTTAGTGATTTGGAGGACGCACAGTTCTGAAGTTACAGTCTGCTAGTGGTCCCTAAACTTGGAGATCTGTCCACCAGTCTGGTGATTGTGTTCAGCAGAGACAAAAGTAAAGTGTTTTGGAAAGGAGGATGAAGAACACTGCTGTTGTGCTGGCATCTTCTTTTGAATCCACTTTTAACCTCCGTAGCCACAAATAAAATTGGGGTTGGTCCTGAGAAAGATATGATGGTTGAACCACAAAAAACTGTTACAACCTTGAAAAGCTGCAATGATTCTGTTAGTGCTGTTGTCTCTTTTGTGCTTGGTGAGCAAAATCTCATTTGATGCTCTAATGATGGGCTTCATAAGTCAGACCCTACTTGGCTCATTAAGGGATCCAGAAGGATGGTTAGTATTTGTCACCTGAAATATTTTCTCACTGTCTCTCTCCGTCTGTATCATTCTGTCTCTCTCTGTCTTTGATAGAGAAACCTCTTTCCCTCTCCTGCCATTTTTGCTTTCTCATCTGTATCTAGAAGAAGGGATAGGAGGCATGAGAAACAATTTGGAGGTGAACATAACAGAATAAACTTAGGTACCTTTTTCATGGGAGTGTTTAAGGCAGCACAACATATTGGCAATTTGGTGGGAACTAGAATAAAATTTGCCCAAGCGATGCAAGAAATAGCCATTTACGTTCTGGCCATTCGTGGTCTTCCTGAGCGCTCATGCTAATATGTTACAATGAAAGGCACTTAATTATGCCATGTGGCATAATAGTGTAATTTCATGTAAAACACGTGAAATGAAATACCAGAAATTACACAGCGTAATTTACATTTTGCTTGGGCCTGGTGGGAATGAAAGCTGCAGATGCCAGTGTCACTTGTAGGTGGGGCAGACCAGAAGAAAGAATTTAGTATGCAGGCATTTTCTCAGAAGAAAATGTGTTTGTTGCAATTGCACAACTTATAAAAGACAAGGCCCCCAGGGCCTAATATGAAAGATTGAAACAGCTACCCAGTTTGTGGGCACCCATGTTTTCCCTGTTGTTTACAGAGATCTCAGTTGTGAAAATATAGCCCCACCCCCCCTTCATGGATCAGTAAGCCTTTAGTTGTAAAGGGGTGCTAATCGAGGTGACACAAAATCTTATAGACCTATAATCCTCATTGATATAGATTGTATACTATACACAAAATTCATTCTGATGGCAATCAAAGAATGGATAGAGTTGATGGAGAAATTGAATGCAACTCAAGGGGTATTTAGACAAGAACTATCTACCACTTAGCAAGTCTTTATCTTCCTTCACATTCTGAATGCAATCAATCAATATTTACTTTATTCGATTTGGAACACAAATCATATAAGCATTTACATTTAAATACATCCAAAAGATTCACAACCCAATATTTCATAATATCTAAAAAATACTAGCAAGTAATTTCTCAATATCATTAACCACTCTCGTGGATCTTGATTTAAGGGCCATTCGTAAAAAATTTACCACACAAGACAAGGTTAAAACATCTGCACAAAGTTTTAAAAAGAGCAGAGCCACACGTGCCTGTCTAATACCAGTGGTCTGCAATAAAGACTTCAAGAACCTTTTTCTAGGAAGGACATAAAATGAACAATTAAAAAGGAAATGGAGGGTATCCTGCGGAGACACATTGTCGCTGCCGCAGGGCCCTCTTTCTCCTAGCTTTACTCTAAAGCCTGCTGGAACCGCAAAAATATGGTGAATAAAATTAAATCTAAAACGTGTGATTAAAAATCTATCATGGGCATTTGTCATAATGGTTAAGTATGGTTCTATTTTCAAGGAGGTTTTAATTAGAACGTATTCTCTTACTGTGGGTTTAACCAACTCATTGCTCTCACGTTGCGCCATACTAAACTGGAGAAACAACTCTTTAACAACTGCCTTGTCCTTCTGTCTTATATTATCTGGCTCATCGAACAGTGCCTGCCGTCCCATTTTTTGTAGGCAATCCCGCACATATTTTAACCATGGGATCTTCATTACGTTGGCCAGAGACAAGCAATCCTGAACAACAAGCCTTGTCAGGCCTATCTCTTCATTTAACCAGACCTTTAACCAGTGAATTATAGGTCTAACAGCCACTGAATCTGAAATATAACTAGCTCCCAGTTCTTTGTGGGCAATAAATGCCGGGGTGCTGTGGGGAACCCTTAACAGACGCCTCATATATTTGTTTTCTTCCGTTTGTAGGCTGTTGGTTTTCACAAAGCCCCAGACCTCACTACCATACAGCACCTTGGCACAGCAGATTGAGTTGTACAGTTTCAAAATCACATCCGGGGTCCACAACCCAAGTCTGCTTGCAAAATTCACAATTGAACCTGTGGATCTGATTAAAGACAGAGATTTCTCTTCTAGTAAATGTTTAAAATTAAGCTTCCCATCAAATAATATGCCTAGGTAAGCAAAAACTGGGACTTTGCCTAAAACATGCGAACCTATGGTATATTTATATGATTTGGCTGGCTTTTTCCCCAGCTCCATTACATATGATTTGGTGAGATTGGGGGCCATCTCGAGTTTTTCCATGAACTCTACAAAACCATTAATTAAAAGTTGTAGGCCGTGAGGGGTGCGGGCCAATAGCACCGCATCATCTGCGTATAATAAAACCGGCACAGTTCTTTCCCCTATTCGTGGTAAGTCTGCCCTAATATCCCGCAGTGCCGCATCCAGGCCGTTGATGTATAAAGTAAATAAAAAAGGAGTCAGTATGCATCCCTGCCTGACACCGCTTGAACATCTAAACCGATCCGTGACTTTTCCCTCCTGAGTGTACCTTACTGCAGCCGTGGTATGATTATGCAATGATTGAAGTATGTTTATTAGTTCTGGATCCACCCCCTGATTAGCCATTACTAGCACAGCTTATTCCGGTTCACATGGTCGAAAGCCGCCGATAGATCCATAAAAGCCAAATAAAAAGCCCCCCCTTTTACCAGCGTATATTTAGCGGAAATAAGATAAAGATTAAGGCACTGGTCCACAGTTGATTTCCCTGGGCGGAATCCGTATTGAACATCAGTAATTATGTTAGCAGACTCGGCACACTCCATTAGTCTATTTAAAATTACCCGCCCCAGGACCTTGGCTGAGACATCTATCAAAGATATTGGTCGATAACAATGCGGACTATCCCGGTTACCCTTCTTAAAAATCGGTACTATAATTGCCGAGGACCAAGATATAGGCATTGAGACACTTATCGCTGCATTTAGGACCCTTGTTAATAAAGGTGCCCAGACCTGTAGATTCGATCTAAAGAGGTCGGACGGAATCCCGTCTGGGCCTGGGGCCTTATTTCGCATCAACCCTTCAATACCGATAGTGACTTCCTCCAACGAGAAAATAACAGAGGTAGCCCTTGTGGGTATAGTTGACAACTGCGCCTCTACCTGGCCGGATGAGTGGTTATATAGACCCTGAAAATACTCCTGCCATTGTTCAGGGAGTATATTACCACTTAGCCCTGGTTTATTTGGGTCCGAGAAGCAGGGACTATTTATAACCCTCCAAAACCGTTCTGAATCTTTCTGCTCCGCTGCTTCAAGGAGTTCCTCCCACGCTGTCCGCTGCAGTTGACCTCTACGTTGTTTTAACGCTAACTTATAACTTGCGCGACACGCCATCACCCTCTCTCTATCCCTAGGAGACTGCTTAAGAGCATCCTTCAAGTTCCTAAGGGTAAGCGAACATTGGTGGCTAAACCATCTTGGGGAGTCCCCCCTATGCCCACGTGACTGTGTTTTCAACAACTTAGTGACAAGGACAGCAATATTTGTAAAAGCCTCAATCAAATCGGCCCCTTCAACCTCTAGATCCAAGCAATTCATAATATCTTTAGCTCCTTGACCAAATAAAGCCGCATTGAACCCTGCTTCATCTATCTGGGCCCATCTTAATCGCCTGCCTCGATCAATCGTGGATAATAATTGATCCTCTGTCTGTCTGACCACACTCTGCCTATATACATCAACTACTAAAATTAGTGGGTTGTGATCGCTAAATGCACTGTGTAAAATATTAAATTTCCTAATGGATCTTTTCATTGCCTGTGAAATCAAAATTTAAATCGATAACTGAATGGCACCCTCTTCCCTTAAAAGTGGGGGCCAACAGGGAGCCTTCCGCGATGTCGGCCATATCCAACGTGTGTGATAACCCATGTGTGTGTAAAAGACACGTCAGCTCCCTACCCATCCGGGTGTGTTCCATATGCATACCCTCACTTAATGCACAAGAAGACCAAACGCCATGAGCCACCCTTAAGACCGGGCATAGATGACAATTAAAATCGCCTGCTACTATCATGTGCATTGCACCATGCCCACTCCTAGTGAGACGATCCAGCCAACCATCTAATTCATATATACAATTTAAGCCCTGTGGTGTACATTGTATGGCATTATAAAAATTCAAAATGGTTACCCTACATCCCTTAGCTATGAGTCTAACCCCTTGTACATTGTGTGAATCACAAGCCAGATCCTTCCACCTTCCCTGAATGTTCAGATCCACAAACACAATCAAACCCCCCTTTGCTCTTCCGGCTCGGGGTTTGATTGCTGGGCAAAAGAAGGTTTTATATCCCTCTATAAAACACGTATTCTCCGTCGCCCAAGTTTCTTGGAGACAGATTATGTTAAAGTCCCTTACCAAGGCGAGCCAATGCACATCCTCTAGTTTGCTTGCTAAGCCAGCTATATTCCAGGATATAATTTTTAAAGAGCCTTCATTCTTGCTATCGATGTAATGCACCCCACTATTTACCCCAGAGTCAACTAGACTGCCCTCTCCGATCTCCCTACTCTCCTCACTGGTGGTTGATTCCCTACGCTCCAATAATGGGACTGCCTCCAACTCACCGGCCCGCACAAACTTCCCTTTCTGGACGACCACGGGCCCCAACGAACTCAAGGTCCCCCCACCCCCAGTCCTACATTCAGGCAGTCAATCATTTTCATTCAGATCACCCAGGGGGGCAAAAACATTACTTAGATGAACAGGTCTGCCCCTACCCCTCCTGGTGTTATATTGATCCTGGTTCTCCCCAACCTGATTGACCATACCTCTTGTGCCTGGTCTATAAAAAAAAGCCCAAAGTCAAGGGTTTTATCCCAGTCTCCATAATCAAATACATTTTCTGCCTGGGAAAGGATTGACTGTGCCAACCATGGATATCTAAAGGTGACAATCACACAGTCTCCAGAAAAGGATTTCCTTGTGCTGCCTATCCAGGTCACCCTTCTTGCCATTAAAATATGCCGAAGATCACGTGTGTTGAATTTCACAAATTTGGATAGCCAATGTGCTACCTTATTAATTAATTGTAAGGTAGACTCCTCATACGTGATTGTTTGGGCGGGTACACCTACAAGGACAACCACGTATGGACAACAGTCTGGTGGAAGATTTATTATTGGCAGGTCATCTCTCTGATGCAGAGCAACTCTATTCGATGTTTGTTGGCTTGACAATAATCTTTTATCACTAATATCCCTCGAGCAGGCTACTTCCCCCTCCACACCGCCCTTGAGTACCCTACTACCCTTCCCAGTCATGTCCCTGCCACTTCCATCCCGCATGTTAGAAACTACTATGTTACCATAACTGTTAGTTGTCGGACTCCCCCCGCCTTGAGCATAATGTTCATTTACAGACTCTCCTAAGAGCGCAACACGTGCCTCTGTCGGCATGTTGGTCCCTGGCACCGAATTACCCCCTCCCCCATCTGCCTGGATACCTCGTTGATGTTCCGCATGTGCTGGCCGAGATATCTGTATTGGGATCTCTTGGCCATACGTGCACCGCTCTCTTTCCTGTGTTGGTTTAATATGACTACTACACACTTTCTCCAGCCCTAACAATTTCTCCTCTAGGCTATTTAACTTACTAAGTATGGGCTCAAGTAGGACAGAAAACAAGGTCTCAAATCTTTTCCAGGGATCATTATCACAATCCCCCAAAGATGATATCAGGCGATTCAATTGGGTTGGAACTACTCCCTGACATACCGGAGGTCCCTGTGGAGCATTACTATTATCTTGAGTGCTTAACTTAGATTGTAACTTCTTGGACCTGGGCTTCTGTTTAAATTTTTGTTTTAGTAGTGCACCACCCCTATGATGTTTCGACGAGGGTTCTGGGCTAGTTATTAGCATATCTGTTAGCCCAGCCCTTTGGCACCTTTTAGATCTAGTGATTCTAATGCCGCCCTCGTCATCACTTCCGTCTGCTACGCTCTGAGCATCGGACACAATCAGCGGAACCGAGACGGGATCCAGGACTGGGCAAGAATGCAGATCCCCACTACCCCTAATCCCTAGGTCAGGAACTCCTATACGGGCACCCAGACCTTTGCGCCCCCTATTTGATGAAGGTGTTGACATACCCCCATCAACACACAATAGGCTCCTCTCGCGCCCCCCCCCCCGATATGTTACACACATTTGCAAGTAATTGCGGAGCGGGTGCCATGGCTCCTGCCGGCGAGATCGCAACACTAATGCCCCCTAGCAAGGATCTTTTACAGGCGGTCACCGTGTCCAAAGAACGTCTCCTCTCGGTGAGCTGTATTTCATGAGTCAGTAATGATTCCGCCCGTGTTAAGAAGGCGTCCAGAGTCCCCGTTAAACCCCCCTCCCCTTTTTCAGCATTCGCTTCGCCATACCCCCTAGATATCAACAGTACCTCAAAGACTGTATTCCAAAGGCGTAGTGTTCAGGGGGGTGGCCCAGCCCGGCCTCCTCCGAACTCTGACGGGCCCGCCCTTGGCCCGGGCACGTCCCGCGCTGCGGGAGGCCCGCTGGACCTTTAACGCGCCTCCAGGCGCGAAAAGCGGCGTCACGGCTGGCGCCGCCGCTTGGGCTGCTGGGGGTTGGAGTCTCGCGGTGGCCGTTCCCCTCACGGCAGCGGGAGCAGGAGAGAGCTGTCGTTGGCCGTTCCCCTCACGGCTGGTGCAAAAAGCGAGAGTGCTTCAGCATGATATAACAGATGCCTTTATATGTAGCATTTTTGGATTTCACCTCAACCTTCAATATGATCCTGAGAGCTAGAATGTGGGAAGAACTGGAGAACTTGAGAATAAATGCAGCACTGCTATCTATAGTCAAAATACTCTACCCAGGAGCTACTGCCTATGTAAGAGTGGTCCTAAAACAGAGCTTGAGCAGGCAATTTTCAACATCAGGTGGAGTGAAACAGGAGCTGTATCATGATGGTATTTTCTGTCTCATTGCAGAGCTGAGCACCTGTCTTTATGTGCTTGCAGTGTGTAAAGTTAATTAATTTAACAGGGATTGTACATGCTCTGTGAAAATGGTTCAACAACAAGCACATTTGATTTTTGGACTGCAAACCCAGCATCCTCAGCAGTGGCCATTTTGTTGACTGTGGCATATAAGGTTGCCTGCCTGAGGCCTTCCCTTCGTCTTTGTGAGTATTGAAAGAATTCAGATGCATTTTTAGTAGAGCTCCAATAGTGTGGTTTTGGTGGCATTACCAAGAAGCTCTATCATCGAGGACCTGTGAACGTTGCGGAGATCCTCAACCTTTAATATGGAGAGGGTATGTATTGTATGGAAAGATAGAAATATGGAAAATGCTCAGTTCTTTGTTTTGTGCATAATCCTCACCTTCCTGTTTTGGAACTTTAGATCTTTCTGTAACTGTCTGTTTTGATTTCCTAAAAATGCTCCCGAGAGCAAAGCAAAGAGAGGGATACTTTGGTGACGATTCATATATGCATACGTAAAACTACCTCCATCTGTGGTTCATGATATAAACTAAAGTTCTGAGATGTTTAAACATGGCTAAGTCCTACAGTTGTAATTGTAGTTAATTTCATATCCCCATAGTATGGGTTTGGCATAACAGGAGTGTTTTACATAGCGGTCAATGTCAAATAGACCATGGTAATTTTGGATGCCATATATTATGGTTAGGGGTCCCGGTTTTCCGTTTAAACGGATTTTTACATATAAATAGAGACGGAAAACAATTTTTCCTTTGTCTGTATTTATATGTAAAAACGGCAAAATACTAGAAAATTTTGCGGCGCTGCCATGCTCGAATCCAGAGTTCTCGCCACGCCCCCTTCCTGCTACTGGAAATTCCTTCCCGGGCACACACACAGCCGCACCCGAGTACTTCACAGGTCTTTTGAAGACCATTTACTTGTTAACGAGGCTTTATTGTTCTTTCACCCCACGCCGTAGCCTCCCCCAACGCCCCTGACTCCTCTTGTCCCAGGCCCCATACAGTGCACGTTTTAAGCACTTCAATTCACAGTGCTGCAGCAGGAGAAAAACAAGCATTGCCAATAGGTCTCTCCTTTGGGACCTTATAAGTGGATAGTCATGCAGCGTATTATCCTGGGTGGGTGAACACGGCGAGAAGGGGCGGGAGCATAGTGAACCTGGCAGGAAGGGGGGCAGGAGCAAAGTAGAACACTGGAACCGAAAGTACAGCGGGAAGGGGGGCAGGAGCAAAGAAAATGCAGACACGGCGGGAAGGGGGTCGGGAGCATAGTGAACATGGCGGGAACGGGTGCAGGAGCAAAGTAAAACAACAGGAAATTAGGAAACAAACAGTGCGCTTAGGTACACCTGTCAAACTGCACAGCGCTTAGAAGCAAACCAGGACAGATATCTAACAGCAGTTCGCACAGCTCATTTTTGAAGCCTACCAGCAGCCACTCCAGTATTCTAATATGACACTTCGCGCCCTCAAGGTTTCGGTTACTTAAAGGGGTATTAAGGCTCCGTCTACTCTGCTGCCCTCACCGGTGATAACCTCCCTTGACTCATCAAAGAAGGAAGTCGGGCATTACACAGCCCGCCCGCGCCAGCTCCTGTGTGTGCAGAAGATGTTTGCATTTGCATTGATTTTCCTGTCATCTGTTCAGGAACACACGCTTTGAGCTCCACAATTGGAAACGTCTCATTTAATCCCTGCGAACAATATTTTAAGCTGTTGCGGAAAAAAAACTATTTTTGGGCGTTCTTGTGAATGATTCTGAAATAAAACCTGATACTGTGCTCTGGGGTGAGTAGCAAATTCCTGGACCAAAATATACCAGTTTTGTGTAAATGTTAATCTGTTTACCGCCTGATAAGAATCTGCTAAAACAGAAAGCTGAAACTATAAACAATATGCAGGCCAAACTGAGTCAGACTGCAAAAAAAAAAAAAAATAGTATAAGACACTTTTGCAGAGAAATTTGCACTAAATGACCGCTGCAAAACCGACGTTTGCAACAACTGAAGGAACAATTAATGTTGTTTGTGCACTGGTCATTTTGGTGTAAACGTTAATGCAAATTGTCAGACACCAATAGCAATCTGTCACCAAGTGGGCTATATCCACCCACATCATACCTGCTAAAGAACCTCAGAGAAAAATGCAAAAATCATGGGTGAAATAATTGAAAATGCCAAATGGCTCCCATGACAAGTTACATAATCAATCAATCAATCACGGCATTTATAGAGCGCGCTACTCACCCGGGAGGGTCTCAAGGCGCTGGGGAGGGGGTGAGTTACTGCTCGAACAGCCAGGTCTTGAGCTGCTTCCTGAAGGCGAGATGGTCCTGGGTTCGCCGAAGGTGAGTGGGGAGGGAGTTCCAGGTCTTGGCCGCCAGGTAGGAGAAGGATCTTCCTCCGGCGGTGGTTCTGCGGATGCGTGGTACGGTGGCGAGGGCGTGGCTGGTTGATCGTAGCTGGCGTGTGGGCGTGTAGAAGGACATGCGGTCGTTGAGGTACTTTGGGCCCAGGTCGTGGAGGGCCTTGTGTGCGTGGGTGAGGAGTCTGAACGTGATTCTCTTGCTGACGGGGAGCCAGTGCAGGTCTTTCAGGTGTACGGTGATGTGGCTGTGTCGGGGGATGTCCAGGATGAGTCGTGCGGAGGCGTTCTGGATGCGCTGGAGTCTCTTTTGAAGTTTGGCTGTGGTTCCGGCGTAGAGGGTGTTCCCATAGTCCAGTCGGCTGGTGACGAGTGCCTGGGTGACGGTCTTCCTGGTTTCAGTGGGGATCCATCTGAAGATCTTGCGGAGCATGCGCAGGGTGTTGAAGCATGAAGATGAGACGGCGTTGACTTGTTTGGTCATTGATAGGGAGGAGTCCAGGATGAAGCCCAGGTTGCGTGCGTGGTCCGTTGGCTTGGGTGCGGTGCCCAGGGCCGGGGGCCACCAGGAGTCGTCCCAGGCGGAGGGTGATGAGCCCAGGATGAGGACTTCCGTCTTGTCTGAGTTCATATTTTTCTATGGTTCTGAAGAAGCTCTGCAGACCGAGGAGGCAGTATCTCTTAGGTGACTCATGAGCTACGCAGAGGATTCTGGGAAATGTGGCTGACAGTCACTCAATCATACGGGAGGCAGATTTCTAGCTGGCTTTAGATGGAAATACAGAAGCGCTGGCACATGTTTGCTCCTGACAAGTGCTTGTACTCTATCCTAAAGTGTTTTTATAGCAGAACTGAGAAGCACAGGTACTCTCCTTTTCAAATGACTCAGTACCGGACCATTTAAAGCACTGCTAAAGCCACAACAAATCGCTAGTTTAAGTGAGCGCATGTGGGCATTGTCAATTTAAATAAATGTGGAAAAATACTAGCTGTAGCTTCGTCTTTTGCTTGTGGCAAAAATAAATGTGGATAAATACAGAAAAAATGCCCAAAAAATAAATATGGATAAATACAGACGGAAATGGCAAAAAAATAAATACCATAAAACCGGGAGCCCTAATTATGGTCCATTACTCCCAATTTTTCCAACATTTTTGAAAAAATGTGTTGTAAAAAGCATAGTTTGTGCACATTTGTAAAACCATTTCGTAGGAAATATTTTTTTCTGAATCTCCTGTAGAAAGGGCTGATTTTCTTGCTGATTTCGATCAGTGACTCGTGTAATGGGTTATGATCACTGCACCTCTAATTTGGGTGAAAATATGCCATTAGTTGATGGGTCCAATGGAAGGCGAAATGTCTCTTATCATTTTGAACTTCGAAACCTGCAGTATTCTGTGCATTGCAAAGATTATTTTTGTATTGTGCAGTGTACGCAATATAGATAGCGGGCATCTGTGTATCCAACTTAGCCTTTCATCCTCTGTGAGGCTAATAAATTCGGTACTATTAAATACAGTTCCAGTAAATTTGGAATTCAGATTCCAATAATAATAATAAATGATTATATGTTATTGTTATAATGCCTCAGTTATCCACATGAATGAAAAGGGTAATACACTGATTTCTGGCATTAAACAATGCAGAAGTATAAAAATATTCCTCTTGACTTGGAACACAAATCAGAAATCTGTAGCCAGACTGATATTTGGTCCAGGATTTTGGAACAGTTGTACTTATGTTATACCTTTAGGTGGAAAAGGATCTTGGAGCTTGCAATAATGAATACATGACTGTATTTATTTGGTGGCAGTTTTTGACAGGTTTGTTGTTTATGCTTTGTGACTTTCCTGACTCTGAAAAAACACCCGCTAATGTAAGAAGGCCAGTCTGCACCAAATGCGAGGACTCTTACAGATTGGGGCTGTGAGCCACTGCAATGGTGGGACCAGTGTTCAATTATGTCAGTTGAGATAGAAATCTATTCACTCAAGCACTTTGGCAGCTGCGGTCTTCAGCTGTTGAAACACAAAGCAGTTTTGCTGCACAACGAGGGATGCCCAAGCGAAGGGTGAACTCGCGATGGTTGTGGCCAGCCCCATGGGACATCCACTGGCAGTGTCATAATGAAGAGGCCTATGAGTTTCTCTCAGAGGCAGGAGAGATCCCTAAAGCGAGCTGCACACTTCAACAGATGTGTACCAGAGATAAAACTGCCTTAGGCTGTGCACATACCTCTCCAGCCTCTCAATTGTTACATGCAATGTGCCATTGAGCAGTGTGCTAGGCCTGTCAGAATTTACAAAAGGTTTTCATTAGGGTGAATTCATCTGTACTAGCCCTGATAGTGTATTACTGAGGAGACTGTGGAGTTTGAATGAAGAGGTCACTGTCTTAACCGCCAATTTACAAGGTGCCACTCTGTGCCACAATCCATCACCTCTCTTCACATAGTCATCATTTGAAGAGCTAATGTTAAAAGGCAAGGTGAACTGAAAACCCCTTTCCAGAGGTGGATTCTGGCCTCTGACTCGAGGCTCTGCACAGCTGATATCCATCACATGTTTTGCAACATCCCTGAGGCTTACGTGCTAGTGTCAAATGCTTTTGCTTTCACTTTTGTGAAGCAGGGCAGGAGAAGCTCTCAGGAAGTGGCAGCCAAAAAGCCAAGCCCCGTGCATGGCTTTACTCTCCAAAGCCACCCAATGGCTTGTCATATATTGGTGTGCTGAAAACCCTGCTCCCTTTCCAGACACCAATGCCTCCAAGTTACTTCCTCCTCTCTCACTTGGCAAACATATTTTAAAATTTGGAAGATTTGCTGGTATATGTGGCCCTCACTGAATACTACTATTGTTAATATCTGAGTGTGTGTGTGTGTATATATATATATATATATATAGTTGTTCACTGCTATGACATAGAAAAAGTGGCAAACAAAAGTTATTTCTATGCCATAAAGAAGTTTTAATGCAAAAAACAATTGATGGACAGAATGCTGAACAATGTCATGCATTCACCCCCAGTACAGAGATCTAGGGCCTAAATCCATCGTTTTTGTGCTCCCCATGCCATTCCAGTTTAGACTCAGCCATATGCAAATCAGTCTTGACCCTGTCCTCCCTGGACTGGTAACAAGCGTACTAGGACCGGTTTCGAGATATCGCCCCTCATCAGCCAGGCTAGCATGACTCCAGTGGCATGGAGAGCATGGGACCCATGTCTGGGCATACCCGTTGGATGGATTTTGGCCCAGATCTCTGTACTGGGGTGAATGTTTGACATTGTTCAACATTCTGTCCATCAATTGTTCTTTTTACTTTTGTCACCCCGACTGGGACGGGTATGCCCAGATGTGGGTCCTGTGCTCTCTATGCCACTGGAGTCAAGATAGCCTGGCTGATGAGGGTGACACCCTGAAACCGGTCCTAGGATGCAAAGGCCAAGGCCAATTTGAATGGGAAATCTTGGCAACAGTGCTGAAGGTGACTTAATTGATCACTACAGTATGAATCAGATGATTTTCACCTTCTCTGTGGCCCAGGCCTAAAAGAAACGCAATGGGGTATAATATTATAGAGACTCCGGTCCAATATGTAATAGTTCTGGAAAAATGTTCATTTTTTAGTCTGGTTGTAGCAGGTTTTATTTATGCTTTATTTTAGAGCAGATATATTGTTCCTATTTTATTTATATAACTGTAAATTTTCATTTTCATTATCAAAGGGCGCAGTGTCTCAGGAGCCTTTAAGGGACCCGCAACATTAAGGCACGCAGACCACGGTGTTCTCTACCATTAACACAGCAGCTGCACAGGATAGATCCATCTTCACCTGGACCTCTGAAGAGAGTGAATGAAGGCGTAATATCAATGATAAGTTAGCACAATACATGTGAAGGAGGGCAGCAAAGAAAGTTTTTTTGTTGGGGGCAATTCTGATAGGAGTCTTAGTTACATAACAGAAACTCACACATAAAAATTAGGTGACATCATAGCAATATGAAGTTAATGTCTTGGTGCACGGCAACAGCAATATTGCGCTTGCAAAGACATGGAGGTGCAGGAAAAATAGCTCACCTGAAAAAACGTGAAAAAGGTGAAAAACCTCATAACCCCTGCAGAGAAATTCAGCACAGCTCGTTTTTTAAAAATGAGGCAAAATGCTGAAGACCATACTTGCACATTGATTATAAAGCCTAGTTATGGCAGACAATATGGGGCATATTTCTCATACTTTCATGCAGTGCAACGCAGCAAGCTACCGTGCTGTGCTACGCTGCATGAAAGGGCAGGAATGCACTGTATTTAACATCATATGGTGCATTTCTGTCCTTTCCTTGCGTTGGTGCTCTTTTGGCTGCCTAGCGCCAATGCAGGCACACTTGCACCAAGGTGCCCAATGTAGGTACCCTTGCACCAAGGTGCAATGTTGCCTGCCTTGCAAGCAGGATTGTTTTGTGCAGGAAGGGGCACCTTCAGGCACAAACAATGCAAATAATGAGGAGAAATATCTTTATTTCCCTTGGGGAGGCATTGCATTTTGACGCATTCTCAAGTCAACCATTAATGGCAAATCTGGGAATGTGCCAAAATCCATGGGTGGATGCATGGGAACACCCATGCTCCACCCATGGAACGCCTCCTTGGGGCAGAGTAATGCAAGGCAGCGATTTGGACTGCCTTACGTTACTCCAGATTTATCAAGCCATGCAGGACCTCGCAAGGTAGCCTTGCGTGGCTTGATAAATCTGACTTTAGTGTTGCGTCGTCCATGCGCCCCCCTGCGTGGCGAAGGACAATGCAACACTATGATAAATATGGGCCTAGGCATTTGGGGAAGATTTGTCTGTGGTCACATAGCTTCCAATGTGGGAGCATGAGGAAAATCCAAAAATAATTTGGAAAAAATGAAAGTATTCTATGTTATGCTTGCCAAATAACACCAGATGCTGGCAACATGAATAACTTCCTCTATGGCCACAGATTATGATACGATTTCTGTAAGACCATAGAAGAGTAATGTGGCAGTGTAAATACAAGAGTGTTACTTGTAATACAGGTCTGTTAACTTGATACCGCAAGCGTCAAACTGAAGATAAACGTAAGCCAGTGTAGTACCACTGTTTGTATCTCTTCCTTACCAGTTGAGGACAATATTTATGATACATTTTCATGGGTGCTTCCACAACACTAAGCAGTGCTTCATAAACGAAAGGGTTGGAAACAGCAGTTATTGATGAACGTTCTTGACAAAAAAAGAACTATGCGCCAAAGGATGTGCTAAAGTTGACACAAATGCAGCTCCAAAATGTTTTGCATTCCAGAGCACTAAGCCCCTTGACTGTAACACATTTCGGTATGTTCATTAAATTGCCCTGTCTAAACCTTTGAGTTGTCAGTAGTGTGCTTGCTTCAGACTTATTAAGGATAAGTGCAAGTTTTCACTTCTTCCTTTTGTGATAGGTTGCTTTTTTAGGATCTGTATAGGAAACGTTTCTCTGTTGTACATGTAATGTAGAGGAAAGAGAGCAAGAAGTGCCAGTTGTACTCAAAGTACTCAATTTTCCTTTTTTGAGATGCTACATACACAGCTTCTTTTGCTCTTTTAAAAAATCGAAAGAACCAACAAAAACAGTAGCAACAAACAGATGTGAGGATATGCAAACTGTGTCTCAGTTAAATAACATAAAATTTGAAAGAGTATTATAGGAAACAGATTTTCTCACTGACTCGCCTTCTGTGTATGAATATGTCACCATGCCAAAGAGTGTTAATTTGTAGTCTGCATGAACATAGATGTGAGTTACCTTATATTCCTGGGCTATAAAAGATTTTGCACACACTAAGACAATCAACATACATTAATCCAATTTTGTATAAGTGCATGCAATCAAATTGTTTCCTACAAGAGAAACCCATATGTCATACGGCTTACATCTACAAGTGAAAGCAGGAATTCAAACATACTGTTTAACTTGTTAGGAAAGATGTTCAGGTGTGCTGACCTACTGCAAAGGTATGCTGTAACTTACATTAAAGAGCAGCTTTCAATTGTGAAGTGATTTTGAACTGAAATTAGTGAATCTGTCATGCACTGATATCAAAGTGCATATTGGTCTGCTCTTTAAACTCCTCAAAATATATATTATGGTGATATTTGGATATATCTTCTAAGAAGTTCACAAATGTTTTAAGGACATGCCTTTCTTGTGAAAAAATATACTTCTCCAGGCTGTGGGAATAACATTGCTTCAGTTCAGTGTCCGCGAGCACATAGCACTAAGCGCAATGCAAAGCTGGTCACTCACTCATCTAGCCATCATGTAAAAGAACATATACCATAATGTACATTAATACGTGAAGAGAGGCAAAGCAATATAAAGACTCTGAATTCCTGATACAAGCTTTAAAATGTAACAATAGGAATTGATGTCTTTAGGTTATTTGCAAAAAATGATTAGATCATTTTATATTGCATCGCAGTTGGCCATCTTTCTTTAATTGCAGATAAGGATCATACAGCAATAGTGAATTATTCTAGGATTCAAAACAGACCCAAATTGTTTTTAGTAATGTTTATAAAACCACTAACAATTTTCAAACACAAGAAGTTTAGATTTGATTAACTTTTGCAAGTAAATGTTTTTTAATAAACATAGAAAAGCTTAATTGGATAAATGCAGGATTATTCAGCTTTCCCTTCGAAATGTCTGTCCTTTCTGCTGCTAGCATGTCTCTCTCTCTCCCTCCCCACCCCTCCCTCCCTCCACCTTGATGGGGAAAAAATGGAAATGGAAATGATCTTAGTAAATTACAAAATTCTTCAATTGTATTGGAAAAAAACTCAGAAAGGGTTCTGAGATTCACTCAGCACAAGCTGGAAAAAAGAACTGAGGCTGTGAGGCAAACTGCCAGCACAGTGTATGTATCTTATCCGGTATTTGCAAAGTGCAAACTAATCACCCCTAGGGGTCTCAAGGCGCTGGGGGCCGTCGAGGAGATTAAGTGAGCTATTGCCCAGAGTCACAGGGTGCTGAGCTGAGATGCCGCCGGCAATTGAACCCTGAGACCCGTGCTCTGGAGTCAGCCACTCTGGCCGATTCACCACACCACACCCAGTGCATGCTGGGAAGGAGAAGCTGCTGACTTCTTAAAGCAACAGTGTATTTCTCTCTGCAGCTTCTGCACTCTTGACCTGACAGGCACCGCTTTCCTTAATTTGTCTCTCACTGTGTGCAGGTCATAGGTTATTTTGGATAGAGTATAACATTGCCTTCCAGATATGTGCTGCCATGTGGTCTTACTCCATTAAAGAATACAGTTTTCCTGGTTCAGAACATAGCAGTAAAAGCGGACCTGTTTTGCTGATCATGGATTCATCACCAAATTATGGACTTTGAGATGTCTACCTCGATCTACAGATTGATTCTAAATAAAAAAAAAAAAAAATACAGTGGTTGTGGGTCCCTGCAAATGGTTCGGAATATTCTACGTTTAGGACCATTAGTGTGGATCCTATACCACAGACATTTTGGTATCTCTGCCAAAGACAAAAACAGATCTGTCGGTATACATTCTGTGAGGAGCTCCACGATTGTCACTGCTTACTGTCTGCTCATTCTGTTTAGCTCTACTTATCGGCCTAGCCCTGGGATAATCACTTTTCTTGATTCTTGTAACTGGTAATGTTGATGTCATTCTTGCTGCCATCATGTTTACAAACAAAGAAGACTTGTAATGTTTTACACAAAGAACACTAATGTTTTTTCTTGGAAATAGCAATAAAAAATCTTTAAAAAAAAGAAGAGCAGAGACAGCCCGATGGTCTCAAAATTAAACCGTTACCTGTTGCGGGCACCCCTGGGATCTCAAAATGGTTCCCCTGTGAAGGAAGTGACACGATTAGGGTCACCCAGGTCACTCACGACCACCTCTCAGCCTTCCATACAAATGAAGAGTCGGTCAGACAGTAGAGAATACAAATCAATATATTTATTCAGATACACTTGAGTGGAGCCCAGTCTGCCGAGTCTCTTAGGATTGCTGCAGAGGGACTGACATCAGTAAACATAATGATACATTATGTACGATTCAGAACCAATGAAGGCACGCCCACAATGGAATTTTCCAGGCAGATCCACAAAGAAGTACAGAAGGATAAGTTTCGATCCTGAGGCTGGGCACACACTATCTATTACTCAAGGTCACCCCGTCCGTGCCCACCGCTAGACTAGTGGGAGAAGGCCTCTATCTAGTGGGAAAGGTATGCGCTAATAAGAACAGTTTCTTCATAGAGAAAAAGCAAGGCCCAACCTTGGAGAAATGAGACTTACCAAAAGCTGCTTTTTTCAGGAAGGGAAAGATTAGTTTCGATCATGGTTCAAAATGGCGGCCAAACATAAAATAATACCGCAAATGCTAACTTGCATAGAACAATACATAATCAACACAGCGAAAACATTTTTATTCTAACAGATCCCCCTTTTAGCATGAGCTAACCATGTTATGTTGTTATCAAGGAATGTATAACATTTCAAGGACAAGAAACATCACTATAGGGAGTTCATATATTCAGTAAGTCTCACAAATATCCTTATCTATCTGCATCAAATCATCAATATCCTTATGTAGCATAATCGTGGCATTAGTATCATGAACTGATATTTTCTGTTTGGGGATGAGAACATTGACGCAATGGGTGCAACAAGCTGGGAGACAGTGTACACAGGGCAACAGGTAAAGAAAATACTAGCAACCACAGCCAAAAAAGAGAGGATCTTTCAACCCCAAGATATTAACGTGTTCGACAACCACCCAGACAGTGTCCAAGTACCTGCTTCTTGGTTTATCTCAGCCGATATCCTATGTAATTTCTGTATAGCCGAATAAACATTGGGAGCGTTATCAGGTATGTAAACACAACAGCTGCTGCCTATGACGTGACAGGCCCCTCCCTGATCTGCAAGGATAACGTCTAGCACCATCCTGTTCTGCAAAGTGACTAATCTCGTAGCCTGGAGCTCAGCAGTGGCATTAGTCATCATCCCAGCAGTTGTATTAATAACCACTTCAACAAGTCTAGTTAACTGACGAACTTGAAGGCTATTTGCCACGGGGCCCCAAAAAGATAGCAGGCCTTTCATAGAGTCTCCAAATTGCTGTGTGGTAGTGTCTGTCTGATCTATATTCTTTGTTTCAACAACCCTTCTTACTCGGGCCAGGAATGCACTTCTACGTTGCACCCGATGAGTTTTGTGATAATTAGACGGGACAACATAAACAGGGGGGAAAAGGAAGGAAAGGTAACATGTGCCTGACCGTCCCCTCGGGAGCCAGACGTGAGCCTGTGACCCACAGACAAAATAGACATGGGGTAGGATCAAAGGCGGACTATTAGTGGTATTCAGCTTGTAGGTGAAATTACATTTACTCTCACCCACCTTTATCTCCCCAATCCCCTGGACACAAAAATGAGCTGCCGTATTGACCACTGGCACAGGTATCAGTTTATCTTCGGTAAGATTTCGACCTCGGAAGGATTGGAAGTACTCGGAGGTGTTAAACCATTGGAAATTAGCCAATTCCATTCGAAACCAGGCATTGTCCTTTACACTATGGTACGTTTTCAAGCAAGACTTTGAGGACATTGTCCCTAGAGTCCATTGTCCTGCCGGTCCCATGGGGGGTAAACCCTTGGTAGAAGCGTAAATATTCATTCGCAGTATGAGAATCAGGGGATGTTATATCCAAAGTAGAAAGATGAAATTGGAAGTACACCAGTCAAAACAATTCATACCAACCCTTGCAGATGCCAATATATTACAATGGCATAGACAACAAATTGCCGCTCTATGAGTGACCGAAGGGAGCAACCCACAAACCCAACAATTAGTTGTATTGGACACATTATGAGCATGATGCAACATTTGTATAAATACATTGTTCGTGTAGGACTGCCTGTGTACTGCTTTGCGTGGGGCTAGAGTAACAAAAATGTGCTCAGGGGGAGTGGGGGTTGTACCTACCAACGAATGTACAGGAAATTTCTCCTCTAGAAACAAGGATATTCCAAATATTGTCACTATTGCAATCACAACAATTAATATGCAAACTATTTTACTCTCTGTCGACCAACCCCATGCTAAACATGGTGGTGCAAATGGTTGTTCCTCCTCATCAATAGGCCGACCAAAGGGATGCATTATGAAGCAAGTAAGAAATACAACAATAATAATAGTAAAGGCAAGTGTTCCCAGTGTTTGTCAGAGCCTCACTGGTACAGGCTCCTATTGTTCATCAATACGTTGGCGCTCTTGAGCACCGACGGTGGAGCTTGCTCTGTCCTAAGCTCACGATGTATCCCACGCCGATCAGGATAATGTACCCCCCTCCAAGGGAGCACGTTCAATCTATCCTGTCCGATGTCAAAACAGTGCACCAATCTCACATCACCCTAAACTAACTCAGTTGGTACCACATCAAAGTACACCTGAACTTACACAGTCCATCCCTGGCTAATCTGACTTCTCCTTTGGTGCACTATTCCTCAGCCGAGGACGCAGATTGTACCTAGTGACTACAGGTATAGAGGGATCAGTGAAAAGGGGTTCCTGACTAGTTTGCATCTCCAGCGGAAGTTCTGCATTCAGCACTTCATCGTTTTCTGCATCAGTTTGGGTCCAGGTCAGCTTGGCGTCCCTAAAGGGGACAAACTGAGGCACTGTCTCACACTCAAGAGTCCCCTACGCCATCCTTGATCCATTGGTTATAAGGCAAAGGCAGAGGAACCCTTTTGCAATGAGTGCCATGCACCCACAATTTTTTTGGCCAGCGACCTTAACTGCAGTACGTGTAGCCAGAAGGACCTTTTCCGGTCCCTTCCAGCACGGCTCCAAACTCTTTTTCCGCTGGACGTTTCTGATGAGTATATAATCTCCAGGCCGAATGTCGTATCCAGGTCCCTCTGGTGTAGCGGGCAGGGACTCACAGACCTGTTGATGAATAGAACGCAAATTTTCAGTTAGCTGGCACAGGTAATCGATTAACAAGGGGTACTCAATATCAGAGAACCGACAGGGTCGCGGGATGCCCCAGACATTTGCCGGGCGTCCAAACACTACCTCGTACGGTGACAATCCTGTCCAAGAATGTGCGGCTGTTCTTGTCGACAAAAGAGCTAATGGTAAAGCATATGGCCACTGTAACCCTGTTGTCTCCTGAATCTTTGCCAATTTCAGTTTGAGAGTACCATTGTACTTCTCAACCAAACCTGCTGACTGTGGGTGATTTCCAGCATGAAACTTCTGCTTTATGTGCAAACAATCACAAATTAACTGAATGACCTTGCCATTAAAATGACTTCTGTTATCACTCCAGATCAAACGGGGCAAGCCAAAACGAGGAAAGAACTCCTTTAGGAGTACCTTTGCAGTCGTCATGGCTGTATTATCTTTAGTGAGATAAGCCTCAACCCACTTACTGAATGCACAGACAACCACCAAAACATACTTTAAATGATTGCACCTATCTAATTCTATATAGTCCATCTGGATGACCTCAAAAGGGAAAGTGGGTGGTGCAAAATTACTGGGTGGTGCAAAATTACCGGGTGGTGTAGGAGTACACTTCCCAGAATTGTGCATCATGCACACCATTCAGTACTTCACCAAATGTGCAGCTGTTTTCGAAATGTTATCATTCTGCCATACAGGGTCTAACAACTTGCAAATACCCTTAGCACTAATATGGGCTGGGCCATCGGCCATTGTAACTACAGGGAGCACATATGCATCTGGCAACATCCATCTCTGCTTCCCTGACTTGTCAATCCAACATCCCTCATCATTCAATTGGGCTGTACTTTCTTGCCACACTGCTAACTCTTCGGTTGTGGCCTCACTTTGTATCTCCTTCACATTCTCAAGTGTATCTTCAAACATGGTGACTTCAGGCACCCACCTAGCTGGACCTGCTACAAACATTCTTTTCATTTTAGTCCGGGCTGTTTCCTTAGCTGTCTCATCTGCAAAATCGTTCTCCTTACCTACATCGTCAGTGACTTTCCGGTGGGCGCTACACTTCACTATGGCCAATTTCTTAGGGGGTGTCAAAGCAGGCAAAAGCCTCAATATATGGTGCCCGTGCTGGATCTTGGCACCATGCGAAGTAAGAAACCCTCTCTCTGCCCAGAGTCACCCGAAGTTGTGTGCAACTCCAAAGCGTACTGTCAGTATAAATATTGACAACCAGTCCCTCACTCAATTCGCAAGCTCGTATTAGGGCAACAAGCTCTGCAGCTTGGGCCAACTGATAGGGCACTCGTGATGTCTCAACTACCGTACGCAGCGTGGTAATAGCATATGCAGCAGTTGTAGTGCCATCTGGTAATTTAAAGCAAGAGCAATCAACATATAGTTCCCCTTGAGGGTCAGATAAGGGAACATCAGTCAAGTCTACCCGTCCTTTCGTCTCTTCTTCCGTCCGGAAGATACAATCATGTTTATCAATCTCATCAATATCAGAAGGGAGGGGCAGTAACGTGGCTGGGTTCAGAGTGGCACATCTTTTGATTGTGATGTGTTTAGCGAACAGTGTAAATTCATAACCTGTCAGACGTGCACTGGTGAGGTGCTGTGTCTTTGTCTTATTCAAAAGGGTATCCACAGCATAGGGTACCATGACTGTGAGGTCAGTATCAAGTACCAGTCCAGCCGATTGTCTTATCGAGACAGCCACGGCCGCGACCGCTCTTAGACAGCTCGGGAGGCTCCTGCGACAGGATCAAGCACAGCAGAGAAATAAGCACACAGCTGTTGCTTATCTCCAAACTTTTGTATTAAAACAGAAAGCGCTCAACCAGCCATCTCATGAACATATAATACAAAGGATTTGGCGTAGTTAGGGGTACCAAGCACTGGAGCCGAACAAAGCGCAGTTTTTAGTTGCTCAAAAGACTGCTGACATTCAGACGTCCAAGGTAAAGGCACATGCACTTCTTTTGTGGTTATAGCAAGCAGGGACTTAGGAAGTAATACCTATAAAGGCGCGTAAATCTTTCTGGGTTTGTGGAACTGGCATTTGAACAATGGTACTAATACACTCGAGGGTCAATCTCCTACCCTCCTTCGACAGTAGGTGACCTAAGTAGGTGACCTCCTGTCGACAATACTGAAATTTTGAAAGGGATACTTTATGGCCATGCTGAGCTAAATGTAACAACAATTTAACTATACTGTCTCTGCAACCTTGTTCTGTATCTGAAGCGATGAGCAAGTCATCAACATACTGTAGCAATCCAACTGACCTGCCTGGCTATAGATACTCAAACTCTCTGTATAGCCTAGAGGAGCACGACAGAACCTAAAACTTCTACCAGCTAGGGTGAACCCAAACAGATAACTGCTATCAGGATGAATAGGCATACTGAAGAACGCATTTTTCAAATCAATGACTGAAAAGAATTTAGCAGAAGAGGGAATCATTGTCAAAAGAGTGGTGATGTCAGGAACCACAGGAAACTGTGGAATCACTATTTTATTACCTTCACGCAAGTCAATCACAAAACAATAAACATCTTCATGGTCATCAAGAGAATCTGAGGGCGTCCGCTTAACGATGGGAAGGATAGGGCCATTACAAATATTAGCTGTTGTCTCCTCAACCACTCCCTTCTTAATCAAATCCTGCACAATTTGCAATAAGGCTCGCTCTCCTGTCTGTGGTATTTGATATTGAGGTATATGAAGTAAAGTAGCACCATCCTTAACGAGTATCGAAACAGGCGATATCTGCAACAATCCCACGTCTGTGTCGCCTGTTGCCCACAGAGTGGGTGGCACATCTTTAAATTCAACAGGAAGGGGTGCATCTTTGGACAGACACTGCTTAGCGCACACCACATCTGGACCCATTGTCATATAGACACCTGCTGGAGAACAATAAATCGTGGCATGTTTTTTCAACAAATCCAAACCCATCAAATTCTCACCACAGTTAGATGTCAGCAAAAAGGGCGAATCCACAGTGAAAGGACCGATAGTCAATGCAAGGGGTCTTGAAATGGGGCTTACAACCGGTACACCAGAAAAACCTACCGAAACATTATTATGGCCGGACAGAGCCGCCCCAGGGACCATATTTCGAAAAACAGAACTTTTCGTCGCACCTGTGTCCACCAAAAATTCCTTAGTCAAACCTTGCAGTTCCGCTGTTACATAAGGACCACGCTGATCCACAGGTATCGGAACTGGTCCCCCACTCTGTTCCTGGCTGTCCTAGCTTTAAGACATTCCTGGCACTTCATCCACATCATAATCATCGTGGTAGTACTATCCATCCCGAGGGTCATCAAAGTAATTATCAAAACGACCCGGTGAGGCTGCAGCTTTCTGAGCCCTGCCTGCCCCACCAGCTCCACAACCCCTTCCACGAGAACCCCGTCTTCTGGGGGCTGCTACCTTCGGCAAAAGCACAGGACACTTGCTATGCCAATGTCATTCCTCTTTACAATACGCACACTGATTCGGTCCCCGGGGCGTAGCGTTTGGCTGCCTACTAGTGCGTGGAAGCTGTGGGCCAAACCACCACGTCCTCTACCATTCCCTCTAAAAGCCGGTTGCAACAACACTTTTGTCTTCAAATCCTTATGCTTTTTCTCTGTCCTCTCCTTTTCCTCATTATCCCTATGCTCATAATATTGTGCCATATTCAAAATAACAGAAGGAGAAGAAGTAGACCAAGTACTTTCAGAAGCCTGCAATCGAGTCGCAATTTCAGGAAGTAGATTAGAAACAAATCTATTAACAAACAATCGAACACCTCCCTCAATAGACAAATCCTGGCCACTGTAATCCAGGAATAGATCTTCAAACCGAGTGAAAAGATCTGACATACTCTGATCTTTCTTTTGTCGACAAGCCGTTAACTTGTCCCAATCAACCTTCCTAGATGGAATAAGAGAATGCATATACGTAACGATACGGCCTGGCAAAGCAAGTATCTCTGCTCTAGGCTTATCACCTGGCTTCCGTTTCCTGATCCCATACTTTAATTTGGTCCCACGTACCCCCCAACTCTGTAACATGGTCTTGAGTATGCACCTGTCTCCAAATATCAAACGGAACAAGAAGACCAAAGAACATTTCAATATCAGCCAGCGTCATTACCGTCGAAGAAGCAGCTTCAGCCAACTCGCAGTGGGGTTCTTTCTAGGGTCAGGCAAATGAGTTTTAAGGGATAAAACCTCACTTCTTTTCCATGAAGTATAAACCCATTGTTCTTGAAACCGGGCTGCTACTGCGGCTCGAGTCACATTACCCCGCACATCCGTTAACTCTGGAATCCCAGGTGATATATAGGATGAACCTCGCTCATCGGAAACTGGGATACCGACTTGGGGCTCTTCTCATGCAGTCTTTCCCTATAGGCTATTATTGTCGTAACATTACTGGAAACTTGTTCTGGGCTCAAGTCACTAACATGCACACGATCTCTAATATCGTGTAAAATTTTAGGTGCTTCTGATTCAAAACACTCCTGCCAAAGAACAATCAAAGTCGCCAACATGTGCTTAAGAGCATGCTGCAGTATAAAGGGCTCAAAATCTCGCATTGTTCCCCAAACATCCTCCACACTGTAAATGGGATTATGAGCCCACTGGGCAGCCTGATTAGCTAATATCCTTTTCTCTTCATCTCCCACATCAGATCGTACTAACGGCCCCATACGTTCCTTAAATTTCGTCCAGTCTCTATCCTCAAATCCATGTACTGGTGTCCCACTACTCAGTAATGTCGAGGGATGAACAAACAGAGTGGGAGTAGCAACAGAAGTAACAGGCAATAACGTCGTTGCTGGCTGCGTCGCAGGTGTAAGAGCTGGCGAAAGGGACGCTGAAACAATAGGTGTGGCAGGAGTACTAACAGTCATAGTTGCCACAGACGGCGAGGACAAAGAAAGGACAGGAGGTGCCGTAGCCAAAGCAGTCTGATCAACAGGAGCAGAAACAGCAGAGGCTGAAGAAACGGGTGGCTGGGACTGTGAGGGAATAGCGGGATATATCCTCTGCGGGGCATATGGAGGTAGGGGTCGAGTATCTAACAATTCTTCCACAAAAGTATCATTGTCTTCTTGGGCCACATAAGATTTATCAATCTGTAATCCAAACCTTCTATCTTCACATTCGAAACCATTCTCCTGCTTTTCCCTGTCATATGCTAGGGCCTTCTGAGTCAACGTCTGCATTCTCCCTTTCCGGGGATCTTTCTCTGCTTTCATTCACCTCTGTTTAGCTGCTTTTTGCCACGTTCTAAGGGAGTCAAACATGGACTGTCTACTTCTTTTCTTAAACAACTGTTCTTGTAAATACTCGATATTTTGCTCATCAAAAGTGCCCGTCAAAGGCCACTGCAACTCGGCATTGTCCCTCGTATATTTGTGCCATAGCGTACTAAACCTAATAGGGCCAAGGCCATGCTTCACATACATATCAAAATTCGGAGTGCCTTCTGGAGGCGCTGGCTGACTTTCATCTAGTCGAGCATCAGCAGAACAACAATGACAGCACAAAGAAACCAGTTTACTTATTCCAGGCATTCTCAAAAGAAAACAAATTTACTACTTGTGCCTGGCAAAGTATTTGCAAATACTTTTCACCCAAAATCGGTCCTCAGAACGTACCAATAACACACTAAAATGGTACCATATCCACAAAAAACCCAAAACATACTCACCCGATGTATGCAGGTCTAACGAATTTATTCTCCACTGCCGACTCTTCAGACCAAACTGTCAGATACAAGGGTTTTGCCGTTCAGGACCCCAGTCGGGATGACCGCTGGGTGAGGCACCGTCCGGCAGGGCAGCTGCCAGTACAGGACCTCTCTCGTGCAGGGATCCCTGATCCGTCCGTTCGACCCGACGATGGCCTCGACCTCCCCACCCGTCCTCAGGAGGGGATGGGTCACTCACCCGATGGAGTCCCTGTTCGGGCACCAACTGAAGGAAGTGACCCGATTAGGGTCACTCACGACCACCTCTCAGCCTTCCGTACAAATGAAGAGTCGGTCAGAGAGTAGAGAATACAAACCAATATATTTATTCAGATACACTTGAGTGGACCCAGTCTGCCATGTAGTGTAGCTCCTATTTCCCGAATAGGCTCTGCGCATTGGAATAATATATCCTATAGGTTTGACATAGGACTAAGGTCGGTATGTCCCTATTGAGTATATTAAACTTAATTACTTGTGCCAGCTAGCTCAGAGGCCACTAGAAACTTCTTGACGACAAGAAGGGAGTAGTTTCTGGCAGCCGCAAAACATGACCACTGTGTTTCCCTTACAGAATCAGGACGTGTCCCAGAGTCGTAGAAACAATAGATAACTATTTCACTCAGCTCAGTCGTGCATGGTTCAGTTACTCTCAAAGTTACACAGAAATAACAGACGGGCGTTTCAATAAAAGGTTTATTGAACAGTCTTGTTTCTGTTGTAAGTTAGATGTGCTGTTACGATCACAAGACAGTATGCGAGATAAATAATTTACAGAGTGAGCAGTAGAAATAAATAATACTGCGTTAGCATTATCTTTTCAGCATATATGCATTTACATAAAATGACATAGCCTAAAAATGCGAGTACTCATACGATGCGTTTCTAGCCTAGTTCTACCCAGTGTACCTAACCTGTCCTAGGTGTAGGGAGAAGTAGAAGTAGGATCTGTATTCCTGACTAGAGTATACTAAGAGTAAGTTACGCCTAGTATACCAAGAGTCTAGTATGCCAAGAGTCCCTCTAGGTTCTAGTCTGCTCCATACCTGAAGAATGAGAGAGGTAGGAATCTCTTTCCGGGCTCGAACTCCAACACCCCGCAAGGGAAGTTAGATCACTGGAAGCTGGACTCTCTGCGAGCAGGAATGACAGCGTCTTCTCAGTGCGTCCGGCCGGGAAACGGGCTCCTCTGAAGTCGAGGTCTCCTCTGATTTACAGGGGTTTGGGAAGGTATATTTATACCTGAAAACTGTTAGCATTGACGTGAGTTGGGCAGCGAAAGACGTCATGAATGAACCCCTAAGGAATAACGGTTCATGCATAATACAGGAGTCCCTGAAGAAATCAATAGTCCTGCGCAAGGGAAACTCCCGCAGCCTAAGGGTCTGTTTTTTTCATGGACTCGTTGAGACGCTAGGGTGGACGGATGCCGGAATCCATGCCTGTATTTGGAGTGCATGGTTTATGCCTAAATAAGGTCTGGGATTTTATGCCTATATAAGGGCAAGGCGAATTGTGCCTATATAAGGACATGATTCTAGAAAGCCCGTTTATGGACACCCTATAAAGTATACAACACCCACTCCTCTTTCGTGTATACAACAATACTAAAATGCTAAAACATTTAAAATGCTAAACATTAAATGGAGTACCGCATATTAAAACATATCCTAAAAAGCTTTAAAAGACATATTAAAAATGCAAAGGTTCTGTACATCACTAAGCAATGCTTATCATTTCCTGCATAAAGTGTGAAATAAATGCAATCGGAATGTAATAAAAAAAGCAATATTTACAAAAGACGAAAATGATTGATAAGCTTGTTCAAAATCAAAGTCATTTCCCGTCATGAAATTTAAATGAACTGATTTAGACACACAAGATGACTAAGTGTCCCTGGAAGTACTGCTAAGTCCATATTATAAGGCTAGTTTTACTTTAAGGAGATGGAAGTGCCATTTTCGTTCACAAAATGGGACAAAAAGTTCAAATTTGGTAGAGTTCCAAGGTTTTGAAAAATGAAGGCCAAATTGTTGCTGTCTCTCTGGAACATAGTATGCCGAATCAGAGTCAGTTTACGGGTCTGGTGTAAACATGAGATCATCTATTTCAATAGACAAAACATCATCCACTGTCGTTGGTGTCGTGTAAAAGATTGATCGCACAAAGATGGGAAGCATCGCTCTCAGCATAGGTCGCCGCAGCAATGTTCGCATCCGTTGTTACCTGTGTGCCTGGAGTTGTTCCTCGTACCTCAGCAGCAGCAGGAGGCGACTGTGAGATCTCAATGAATGCCGACATCAGAATTGGAAGCCTCTGGGGACAACACAGAGCATGGGCCGTTATCGGGACCAGCAAAGTATCGACGTCCTTTGGCGCAGCTGATGGATATGTTAGACAAGCGTCCAACACGCATTCTTCACCGCATAGCAGGCAGCGTAGAACAGGTAAGATGCAATCTTGCCAGATTGGTCTAAATGACAGGAACCACGTGGTATTAAGGTTCCGTAGACGAGTCATGCCCAATAGCTGTACTATTCGCTCACGGCACTGTCTTTCAAGGAGAGCTTTCTCCATTTCGCTCGGAGTGATGTCGGCGAATAGGCTGGCCATAGCGCAATAGCAGACAGATGAATAAAATTCCGGCAACAAGTGCGAGAATTAATGGTATGCCATCAAACACCGAATGTGCAAAGTTGGGGATAATTCCAAGTATTGCCTGGAACGGTGCTAACAGACCGGAGCAAATGCTCTTAAATACATGTACAATTCCTGTTGTATCTGATATGTTAAAGATACGTGATATCATTTCTACGAAATGTATAGGGCAGTTTGTACGTATTAAAGTCTGTATCTCAGCCGAAGTCCTTGCCACTTGTAGATCATAGGTTTCTTTGGCCGAGGTCAAAGGCACTGTTTGCTGTAAAAGCATGGCTTTCATTCTGCTCAAAGTATCAAATCTTATAAAAGAGACGTTCAGCGAAGGCCATAGCGGCGACTCCCTGACTGTGTCTATTGGGGGAAACAATACTTGCATACAGCAAGTGACACTGGAGTTGACCGTTACTAGATATGGGATGCCTGGCAACATTCCACAGCAACTCTGATCATTCAACATGAGGTAACTCCCATTAGAAAGTTGTCCAAACGTTGGATTAATCACAGCAGCTGGTGTACCCCGCTGGTGGCAAGACAAGTTTGCCACAGAACCATTACAAGCCCCGTGTAAAGAAATGTCCTGACATATGAGTGAACCGGTCAGTGCATGTTTACAGTTGGCACCGCTAAGAAACACTTCACGATCCCCACTCCAACATCTATGTGTATACGGTAAATCCCAAGATGTTTTAATGTATTCCTTCCCCAACCTTTCATATTTGCCTGCTTGCATCCGTCTGAGGCAATACTGAAACTGAAAAGTTGTCACAGGCAATGTTATTTTGCCATGAATAACCCATTCTGTAGCTGGTTTTTCTGCCACTGTAAATGGTAATTTCTCCAGTTTTTCAATGCTCAGCACTGTATACCTTGCTCCTCTTTGTGCCAATTCGATCTGTTTATCAGTTAGATTGTATTCTGCAAACAGAGACGACGTGTTGATGAAACGCCAAGGCACATAGCCCGCTCGCAAAGATTGCAGCGTCCATGTCAATAACACTATAGAACGTAATTGGGATTGACCTTGTTGTAACATAGCCAAATCTTGTTCTAGAATGTCGATAGCAGAGGATACAATGCCATCCAATGAATATATTCTGGAGGACAAAGTTGTTAACCCATTGTCGACTACAGAGAGTGTTTTCTCTAAATTAATACGATCAAGATCACGTATTCGTTCTGCAGCCTCTATCTGTGACACTTTCCATGCTTCGTTATAAGCAGCATAGATGCCGGCATATATGAAACGTTTTTGACGCGGTTTTCTTGGTCCAAGCAAGAATTCCCTAAGATCTGCGTCCTCTTTAAGTAAGGTTAAGTGTTGTTTCACATCCTGTAGTGTAGATTTATGCAGCCAATCGAGGCATAATTTTCCTACACTGTATGTTGTTACTACCCCCGGATGTTGTCTTTGGACATATCTTGGGTCTGGCCTATGAATAGTAAAGCCCTGAGTTTTGTTCAAGAACCTTTCCTGACAGTTGTTTGTGTCTGTGGGCCAGATCAACCATTTTTTCCAATTTGGATGAGTTCTGTTGAGTTGTAGTATATTGTCAACTGTCACCACTGCCTTTGTATTATTTTCACTGACAGGTGTTGGCACAGAAGGTGTTTTCATCTCTTTGATCTTGGCTAATCCAAGACAAGATGTCTGTTGGACGGTGTCATTCAAAAACAGTATTTGTTCAGGGATGATACAGGCTCTAAATAAAGCTTCTATACCCTGTACTTGCCAATCTTTACTAACCCAGACAGTTTTTGTCTCAATTGTGGCTTTCCATAAGTCGAAACCCTGTGTAGACAGTTGGGCAATAAATGCTTCAGAATAAATCTGTTTCGTATTTGTTAACATCATTTTCAGTCCTGTTTTGTTTACATTTTTATAGTAAAACGTGTCTGGGTCAGATGTATTGTAACCTGAAAAATATGGAAACTTACTAGCAAAAGTTTTTGAACTACCTTGTGGCGGTGTAGGACAATGTTCCCATTGGTTAAACATAACACATTTCTTGGATATGCAGTTTTGTGCAAATAATGATGACCATAGTGGTTATAACAATACAGTTGTTCATAATCGGATGAACCTTCTAAAAATTCATTTTTAGAAAATGCAGCAGATTTTTCTAGATCAAACATTATATTGGTCACAGTCTCAAAGTCCCAATCATCTGAATAGGTACTGGACGTAATTAAATCACTTAGTGAAATTTTAAACAAATGTGGAATGTTCAATTGTTCACTTGGACCGAAGATTTCATAATCTGTTTTGTCCCACACTATACCATCCTGTAAAGGAACAGCTGTGATGTTCACTGATGACAAGTCTCTTGCTTCACGATGGGAAGATTTATGTGGTTTCAAAAGTACATTCACGTCTTTTCCTTCACTGTTCACATGGATGTATCTGCCACTTATAAGCATGCTTACAGTTGTTACCAAAGCTAGCCAGAGCAGGAAAACAAAAAGTCCAGATGTAATCCAGAGTTCAATCCATGGAGAAACCAGATAAGTCTTTTTCAGAAAGTGAATAAAGTCTTGTACTTGCTGCTTGAGTGTTGATGATGCTGGCGTCGTTTCAGATTCACTTGGATCTTCTGAGAACGTATCAAAGTCAATGAAATAGCCAGAAGCAGTTCTGTCAATTGTTGGAATTGCATCAGGATTTGTTGAAATCACAGGAACCAGTTCTTCACGAGTCACATTGGTGTAGACAGGTGTATTTGGACAAACTGTTACTTGGTTGTCAAGAGGGATGAGTTCCATAGCCTGGTTGCTTAGTCCTTCATTTGTTACAGCTGAATTCTCGATCGTGATCAGTCTTTCAGTCTGAACCTCTTGAATAGTAGCGAGAGGAGTGCGTCTGCTACTAGGTCGGAGTCCACGAGGCCTACTGCTTAGTATTGGCCACATACTGTTGTTTGATCAGGTCGATTGACACAAATCTTTTCTCCTTTCTTCCAGCAAGGGGCGGCAGAAGTACTGTCCTTGTTCCTTGAACTGCTAGAACAGGTACCGGTTGTTTGTAAGAAGGTCCAAATTTCTTCTTGTCCGCTATTTTTTCCTCTGACTAGATCCCCAACTTTTGGAATCCAGACAGGCCGTGCTGGGACCGCCGATGTTTCCCCAGCAGTGGTTGGCTGTAGGGATACGTTGCTTTGATTCGTTCTTAATTTGTTAAGATCCTGTAAAACAGCCAAACGATCTTTGATATCAAATGGTTTCATCTCCACCACTGTGCCTACGTGTTCTAAGTCTGGAACCCACATTCTTGTCCCAAATAGGACCTCATATGGAGTGACCCCCCCTAGAGAACTTCTTGGCAGGTTATTAAGAGCGCGCTGCACGCTATTGAGGTGTTTGACCCACCCATCACCCGAGCCTAATACCCTAGCTGTTATAGACTGCTTTATGTCCCGGTTTTTCCTTTCCACAACAGAATTTCCCTCAGGATGGAATGGAGAGGAGTACCACAATGCAACGCCCAGACTGGCCATGGCCTCCTTGTAAGCCCTAGAGGTAAACGCAGGACCCTGGTCAGAATGTAGCGTGCCTTTTGCGTATGTGCCGATAAAGACTCGCAAATCTTTTATAACAGTTCGAGCGTCAGCCGAGCGCTGAGGCCATAACCATAGGAACCTAGATTCAGTATTTGCGGGAATGCCTTTGTCCAGTGGGACACTGGGGAGTAGATAGCCTAATGCTGTCTAACAGTGGTGTCTGTACTGGGCTGCCGCATTCGCAGCATGGTGTCTGGTGGCTCTCTCGCTGTAATTTACAGTCTAAGCAGTTGTTGATAAATATGTGAATTTCTGTATTCATTCCAGGCCACCAGTACATCTCTTTTAATGTCAAAATTGTTTTAGAGATCCCTTGATGTGACAGACCCTCCCCCAAATGTGTTTCATAAATTAAGGCTGCTCTTCGTTCCATGTTTGGAATTACCCTATCCCCCAAACCAGGGATTCGAGCAAAAGGAACGTTGTTCGCATCAATTACATAAGAGTACTTGAGTGGAAACTTTTTTGGTAACGCTGCACTCCTGCCTTTGCTTGAAGCATTGACAGCTAACATTATCTCACCGTCTATTTTTGTTTTGGAACGAGTGATCGCAGCTACACTTTGCGGCTTCGTCAGCCAATGAATTCCCTGCAACGTGAACGCCATCACGCTGATGACTCAGTGTGTGAATCACGTGGGCCTTTGGTAGTTCGTTTTTCAAACGAACTACTTGTTCCCAAAGCAATTTGTGCTTTATTGTGCCACCCTTTGCATCTTTGAAACCATTTTCAAGCTAGGTTCGTATATAGTCATTATACGACTGTACACAGTAATAGGAATCGCACACGATTAGTGTGAGGAATTCTCGATCCGTACTCTCAAGTGCCAGTTTGAATGCCTGTAGTTCAGCTCGCTGAGCTGTACAATCACCTAGTGACTGACTTTTGTGACCATAGGTCTGAAGAGGCCATTTCGCATGCGACCTTTAACGATAGCACACGCTGCACTGTAAGCTTGCTTACTCCCTGTTGCGGGCTGTGCGGATCCGTCAGTGTAAATTACGAATTCATACTGATCGAGAGGCAGAATCTCAGTGGGCAGAGGACATTCTTGTTCATATTGGAGAAATGCCTGTGTTTTTAAATCTGGATCAAAAACATATTCAACATCAGTTGCAGCAAGAGAATTAACCCATTGTATCCATCTCGGATGTAAAGCTTTAGCATTTGGAATGCTTGCCTTTGTGACCGCTTCTAAAGCTGGTACCGAGGTAACGACAATTATGCGTTTCCCTTGGGCTAAGGCTCTTTCTTTTGCTACAGCTGTTTGAACTGCTGTCAGAATTTTTTCAGTTGAACTGAAGCGCATTTCCGCTTGTGTATACAAATGTGATTTGTATGAGATTGGTACTTTCTCACCCTCATTAAAGGTTAAGTAAGTGAATCCACATTGACCCGAAATTATTCGAATCACCAAATTTCTTTGACTTACGCGTGTTTGTAATTTGTTGCTAACATGTTAGCCTGGAGTGAACGCAAAATTTCAGTGTGTTCCTGTGTCCAGTTTTTAATTGAAAAATCAGGTTTGATTAATGCGTAGAGAGGTTTAACCCTTTCTGCGTAGTTTAGAATGAAAGTTCTTCCAAAATTTAGGAATCCCAGTATTGATTGTAAGTTTTTTAGCGTCTTTGGAGGTTGGAGCAGCGCACATTTCTCTAGAAAGTTAGCTGCCAAGCTCTTGCCTTCACTTGAAAGCTCATATCCCAAAAATAGGACATTGAGATGGGCAATTCGGGACTTTTAAAGTTGAACTTGTAGCCCTCAGAGGCGAAACCCAGTATAATGGTGCTCACCCTGTTCAAGTGTTTTTCCAAGTCGTCTGTCAGATAGATGTCATCGACATAGGACAATGCCTCGTTATCATAAATTTGTAGTAACTCCGTTACTCTTGCTGAGAATAAACCTGGGCTGTTCTTGAACCCTTGTGGGAGTCGACAAAAGTGACGCTGGGTCCCCATTATGGAGAATGCCGTTAAGTACCTACTTTCCGGTGCTATATTTTGACAAAAGAAACCGTTTGAGATGTCTAATGTTGTTTTGTATTTTTACGCACAATGTTATTCATTAATGCTGTGCTATGTGTATTTTGCACTGCAAAAGTCTTATAACAAGTGTTTAAATGTCTGTAGTCCAAAACTAGACGATATGTATTGAAGATGTAGGAGTTTGTTTAATTGAGTCCTTCTCAGGACTTTCAGATAGTTTTGGTTTAACTGGTCTCCCACCCAACTATCTCTGCCTAATTCTGCATAAGATTGTTCTATAATTCTGGGTAGCTCTGTTTGATGTTCTGTAACATCAAATTCCCTTAATTTTTGTTGGATCGTCACTGCTGCTGCCTCCCCTTTAATATTTGATAATATTATTGTTGAGACCTGGTCGAAATTTTTCAGTAATTTCATACCTAAATTCAAAGCAGGCTCTGCCCCGTATTCGTTTTGAATTTGTTTTAGGACATCAGGTATTACCGCAATTGACGGAATGCCGTGTGTTTTAGTGTAGATGGCAGCAAAGACTGAGCCCCAAGTGGTGCAGTCTTCCAGTTATGGTGTGATCCCCATTGGTAAACTAATGGTTAGGATTCTGTGTTTCTCATGCGGGCTAGTATTTGGAAATACTGCTTCGATTTGAGTAATTTTTTGACCTATCCAAAATGGAATTTGCTCCCGCTTAGTGGGCATTTTACCCATGACTGCGTATAGAGTCTGTGGTGTAATTTTTAGTGTATTCCCCTGGTGAGGGGTTTGATTTGGAAGTGTCAATGGTTGTTGGACTGTGAAAGTTCGCATGACATATTGAACCAATTGTCTGTAGATTTTTATTAACTCTGCGAGTTGAACAAGTAGTTCCTGATCTGACATTATATCTAGATCAGGATGAGGTGTATAGCCGGCTAGAATCGGCCATGTTGCTCCTGGTCTACCTAGTGGACCGAGCCTAGTTATATTTCTGTGATGTTTTAGGGCGCCTTTAAACCAGAGCTTATGCTCCTGGTATGTTAATGGAATTTCTATATCCTCGAACGGAATGTATTCCTCTGGTGGTTCATCTTCTTTGTAGAAGTGAAACATGTGTGTTACTAAATTGGATTCAGGAAATATTACCCATGAATAGAATACCTCTGTCTGAAAGGATTCATGTGCCTCAATCACAAAAACTGCTCTACCTCCTCTTGGTGGTAGGCCATGTTTTATAAGTTTTAGAGTAATGGCTCTTCTTAAGTTTGGAGCGATGTCGATGACACCCGCCTCGGTTTCATTTAAACCGGTGAAGTTAAAAAGTGCTGGTTGGGCTGGATCAGCCTCAGCTACACCGTTTCCGGCGTCATTGTCAGTGCCTGACATTTTTCTGCTTGAAAATATGTAAAACAAATTTCAAGGAAACAAAGATAAGGTGCACAATATTGTGGAACACTGTATCCTTCAACGTTGAGCAAACCAAACAGCTAATATATAGGGTACTGCCCTAAGGAGCCGTGGCGGATACTAACCCTGCCCACTCCAGACGTCTTTTGGAGTATATGGGTAGGGGTCTCTGAGAGAAAAAGAAGAAATGCACAGCTGAGTTACTCAGTATCTAACGTTGAATTACTGCCTTACCAAACCGTTGGGCGCCATGTAGTGTAGCTCCTATTTCCCTAATAGGCTCTGCGCATTGGAATAATATATCCTATAGGTTTGACATAGGACTAAGGTCGGTATGTCCCTATCGAGTATATTAAACTTAATTACTTGTGCCAGCTAGCTCAGAGGCCACTAGAAACTTCTTGACGACAAGAAGGGAGTAGTTTCTGGCAGCCGCAAAACATGACCACTGTGTTTCCCTTACAGAATCAGGACGTGTCCCAGAGTCGTAGAAACAATAGATAACTATTTCACTCAGCTCAGTCGTGCATGGTTCAGTTACTCTCAAAGTTACACAGAAATAACAGACGGGCGTTTCAATAAAAAGGTTTATTGAACAGTCTTGTTTCTGTTGTAAGTTAGATGTGCTGTTACGATCACAAGACAGTATGCGAGATAAATAATGTACAGAGTGAGCAGTAGAAATAAATAATACTGCGTTAGCATTATCTTTTCAGCATATATGCATTTACATAAAATGACATAGCCTAAAAATGCGAGTACTCATACGATGCGTTTCTAGCCTAGTTCTACCCAGTGTACCTAACCTGTCCTAGGTGTAGGGAGAAGTAGAAGTAGGATGCTGTATTCCTGACTAGAGTATACTAAGAGTAAGTTACGCCTAGTATGCCAAGAGTCTAGTATGCCAAGAGTCCCTCTAGGTTCTAGTCTGCTCCATACCTGAAGAATGAGAGAGGTAGGAATCTCTTTCCGGACTCGAACTCCAACACCCCGCAAGGGAAGTTAGATCACTGGAAGCTGGACTCTCTGCGAGCAGGAATGACAGCGTCTTCTCAGTGCGTCCGGCCGGGAATCAGGCTCCTCTGAAGTCGAGGTCTCCTCTGATTTACAGGGGTTTGGGAAGGTATATTTATACCTGAAAACTGTTAGCATTGACGTGAGTTGGGCAGCGAAAGACGTCATGAATGAACCCCTAAGGAATAAAGGTTCATGCATAATACATGAGTCCCTGAAGAAATCAATAGTCCTGGGCAAGGGAAACTCCCGCAGCCTAAGGGTCTGTTTTTTTCATGGACTCGTTGAGACGCTAGGGTGGACGGATGCCGGAATCCATGCCTGTATTTGGAGTGCATGGTTTATGCCTAAATAAGGTCTGAGATTTTATGCCTATATAAGGGCAAGGCGAATTGTGCCTATATAAGGACATGATTCTAGAAAGCCCGTTTATGGACACCCTATAAAGTATACAACAGCCAAGTCTCTTAGGATTGCTGCAGAGGGACTGACATCAGCAAACATGATGATGGCACGCCCACAATGGAATTTTCCAGGCAGATGCAGCTACACAAAGAAGTACAGAAGGATAAGTTTCGATCCTGAGGCCGGGCACACACTATCTATTACTCAAGGTCACTCCGTCCGTGCCCCCCGCTAGACTAGTGGGAGAAGGCCTCTATCTAGTGGGAAAGGTATGCGCTAATAAGAACAGTGTATTCATAGAGAAAAGAGAAATGAGACTTACCAAAAGATGCTTTTTTGAGGAAGGGAAAGATTAGTTTTGATCATGGTTCAAAATGGCGGCCAAACATATAATGGTGCTGCGAATGCTAACTTACATAGAACAATAAATAATCAACACAACGAAAACATTTTTATTCTAACACTTGCATATCAATATGGACCATGAAAGCAACAGATTTGAGATGGACTTGCTTTAAGTTGCCCTCCTAGTCGCTAAAAGAGACATGTCCGGGGCTGGATAAACCCTCATTGCTAGGAAGCTGGATGAAAGGGATGGATAAATGTCTGGAGGGCCCTACTCGCATTGCTAGAGGCTGCCTTCCCAAAAACCTAAAGATATATGGAGGTTGGGTTATATACAGAGTATCATATTTGAGAGTGCTCATGAGCAGTGGTCTCTGGATAATGAAATCTGTGCCTTCTCTGGTAAAATATGATTGGTAAGGTATGTGATTCGGAAAGTGGGTTGGGTGGGATTGTGTGCAGAGGCAACGGTAGTTATGTTGTCCAAGTCTGGGCTACTTTATGGTCTAATAATTGTGAATATATGTAGCTTTGTTATTTTAAAATTCAATAAAATATGTTATCAAAAAAATAATAATCAGGAATTATAAAGAGTGGCTAATCACCCGATAGGGTATCCAGGCGCTTACAGGTCCCGGAGGTTTATTCGAACAGCCGGTCTTAAGGGCCATTTGGAATTCCAGAAGTGAGGTGATGGTAAGGAGCTGTGCGCGGAGGCTGTCCAGGTCTTTACTTGGATGTGGGAGAAGTGTCCTCCACTTTTGCGTCGTCGGTGAGTGAGAGGATGAGTTGGATGTCATTGGCATAGAAAATTATGTTGAGGCCTTAGGATCCGATTATGTTGGCCAGCGGGGTCATAAATGCATTGAAGATTGTGGGGCCGAGAGATGAGCCCTGGGGGACACCGCAGGGGATCTCCTTGGGTTCGGAGTTGAATGGTGGGAGGTGGATCCTCTGGGTTCTTCTGGAGATGAAAGCGGTGAACCATCCAAGCGCGTCGCCTTCAATTGCGATGTGTTGGAGTCTGTCGATCAGCGTGTAATGGGATACAGTGTCCAAGGCTGCTTAGAGGTTGAGGAGGATCAGAGCAGCTGCTTCTCCTCGGTCAAGGAGGGTTCGGATGTCGTCGGTGGCTGCGATCAGGGCGGTTTAGGTGCTGTGATTGGTGCAGATGCCGGAGTGGGAGGAGTTGAGTAGCTGATTATGCTCCAGGTGTGTCATGAGTTGCTTGTTGATGATTTAATCCAGTACCTTCTCCGGGAATGGGAGCAGGGAGATTGGCAGGCAGTTTTTGAGTTTACTGGGGTCGGTGGAGGGTTTTTTGAGTAGTGGTCTGACTTCGGCGTGTTTCCAGGTGTTGGGAAAAGTTGCAGTGGTATTAGAGGTGTTGAGCAGGGTGGTGAGTTCCTGGACAATCCTTTGGTTTCCAAGGTTGAAGATGTGGTGCGGGCTTGGGACTTTGGGAGCTCCCAAGTGGATGGATTTCACGTTGGAGGTGGTGTCCTTGGTGGAGAGGAGGCTCCAGGTGGTCAATCTGTAGTTCGTGTCAGTTGTGGTGGCTGGGTATCTGTCGAGGAAGTTGGCAGGTGTAGGTTGGGATTCGAAGTGTTTGTAAATATGGTTGCGATCTTGTAGTGGAAGAAGTTGTAAGGGTTGTTGCACAGCTCCTATGAAGGTGTGATGATGTTTTGGCTGGCAGCCAGATTGGAGAATTCCTTAACAATGTTGAAAAGTTAATAATAAACCATTAATGGAGGAAAACATTATTACTTCAGCACAAAGCATCACAAGTGCTATCCTTAATACGATGAAAGATACACAGGCGTCCATGCCGGACAAGATTGGAATGCATGATCCGATGTAAGGTATAAGAGTAGAAGCCAGTAGAGACTGACATATAGAAAAGGAGGTAGAAGCTCTACAGTATTGAAAAAGTGGCAAGCATGGCTAAGTGTCCAGACGTAAAAATAAATATATATATGGAAGCATATAATATCAATCCAGACATTCCAACTGATAGGTGGTATGGTACTTTGATAGTGCAGAATACAAGAAAAGGAAGGAATTTCTAAATAAGTGGCTTACTGGTCTCACAAGAACAGATTATCAGTGTGCTTTATTTTCGAGACAATACCAAGGGCCCCTAAATACCATTAAGGGTGCTGCTACATTACACTGATAGAGTCAGCACCCTGAAGGGAAACAGAATCTGTGTTCAGCAGAAGTTGAAATTCTTCTTCCAGATCAAGACTGGAATTAACAAGGTATATATCAGTTTCTTTCCTAGGTGCCTAGTAAAATTACAAAAAGCTACTTGGTTACCATTGTATACTCTAATCAAAACATTTGTTATAACTTCAGATAATTTCATTGTCATATTCACTCTTATAACAGTACTCTACAAACAAAATAATTTGCTGAACGCAAACGCTGCTCGTCTTGTGCACTTTGTTTTTAAAAAGTAAAACAAAAAAACAAGGAGGTCTAGAGAGTTCCAAAAAATAAATTATTATAATGTGCGCACCAATCCCCCCACACCATGCACTGGAAACTGTCCTCGAAGTTGGGGTAAAAAAATAAGAACTAAAGAGGTCTGGATTGACCGACAGTGGAATGAGCAGAAGAAATGCTTTTACTCTGTTGCTCGTGCATCCTTGTCACATACAGATTTTCACTTTGTACAAATCTATTGTCCGTGTGAAGCCAAGTTCCTCCCACAGGAATCACTGATCACGTGCCCTTGTTGGTGGAAGAAAAGGATAATCGATTATCGGGTATTCAGAGACTAAATGCCAGCTACACTACAGACCACCACTTAATAAAGCATGTGGAAATAAAATCATGGTTTTAGACATGAAACGTGCAGTGTCTTAGGTAGACAGCACAATGGTAGCTAAATTCCGAGACACCTTCTTCAAGGTTGGACCCATCTCCGAGTTCCTCTCCATACAGGCCCATGCCTGTGGTATCTGGCAGCGATATTAAACATACTGCAGATCATGCGATTGAACAGGCTACTGCACAGAAGGGAGATGCATCAGTACGTCTTCAGTTCCACATACCTCTACCCTTCACAAACTCCTCCTTCTTTGTCTGCATGCCCTTGGTCAACAAGCTTCACCCTTTCTTTGGTACTAGGTGGACACCAGGAGTGTCACAGGAAAATATATTGGACTGATGCAGCGAGTTAAATGTTGCCCAGCTTCAGCAGCTTTTACGGATGAAACACAGACAGAAAAACACCAACCAGATCTTGAACACTATGAGAATTACTAGGAGGGTCATTAACTTGTTAAACAGTAAGTGCAGAGGCAAGCATTAAAGGAGTTGACGATGGCACAATTACGGCCCCCCACTACATTCTTTTCACATCACATATCTGGACCATTACTACAGTAACATATGAAAAACAATTGCCTCCGCGTATTGAGATGCTGAGCCAGAGAATGCTGCTGATGATCCTTTATGGCTGGGTGATGATTCCTGCTCCAAGCAACTCACAACACAAGTTTAAAAACTGATCCCAATTTTTTGTTACATATCAAAAATGGAATCAAAATGTAGCCCTGTAGGAAGCTGGCTCTGTATATACTATACCATAGTGAGGTATAGTGTGCACAGAGTCCAGTGGATCCCCAAAGGTAGGCAGAGGTAAAGTTAGATAGCACCTCACTCTCTATTTGTGGTAGTGTGGGCGAGCAGTAAGGCAGTATCCGAGGACAGTGTTAAGCATTTGTTGTACACACTCAGTCAGCAAATGAATTCACACACTCAAAGACTGAACTTCAGACCAATTGTTTTTGTATAAAAATATTCTTTTAGTTATTTTATTTTACAGAACCAAGCAAGCCTGGCACAGGTAAACAATAAATACTTTACAGTAGTAATGCAGTTTGTCAACAGTTTGAATTTGTAATAGTATATGCACTTTGTTTTGACTTACAGTATGGTTTTAGAGAAATGCAATACTTTGTAAATACAGTACATAGACTAGAATGGGCTTTTCAGTAAAATTACAGGTAAGTTACTTTTGAGATTACTTTTCTTACTCAGAGTAGTATACCGGGATACTACTCTGGGACAATTCCTGTAGACAGGTAAGTAAAATCATTTTTGTTAGTGCAATTTTAAAGAATTTCTTTAGGTTTTCAAACTCCACACAGAAACTTTTCCAAGAAAAACAGTCAATGTTATCCTATGGAGGAAAATAGTGTTATCGGTTTTGAGGTAAGTATTTGGTAGTGGGGGTTGAAGTTCTGGGAGTAGACTCAGGGGTCCCCCAGGGTCAAGGATGCACTCTAGTTACACCATCAGCGGCACTAGGGCAGCCTGGTGCAGTGGGCTGAGGCCCAATGTTATCCAATGGGGGATAGGGGGCCTCCGGTTGGTGGCTGCTGACGAGCAGGCCACTTGGTTGTGGGAGCAAAGCTCCTGGACTTTAGCTCAGGGCAAATGGGGAAACAAAGTAGCACCAAAGGTGCACCCTCAGCGGCACTAGGGCGGCCGGGTGCAGGGTGCTGTTTCAACGTCGGGCGCCCTGTTGGTTTCAATGGGGAACCTCCGGTTTGCAAAGGCACTGCAGGCTTGGGGACGAAGGTCTTCTGGGTGCGACCACCACTTCGAGAGGTAAGTTGGGAAGTTAGGGGTTTGGTTATGCACTGTCGGTTTAGCCACCCAAGGTTGTGGGGCGTCGAGTGCAGGGGTGCCTTTTGGGGACGGATCTTCTTACCAGCTCTTGGTCGCGGTTGGGGGGACCTTCTGGATTTAGGCTGCAGGCGTCGGCTGGAGGCAGGTCAGGGGTTGCTGGATCTCAGGTCAGAATCGCCGGGGGGACCTCCTCGTGGTGTTTGCCCACTCGAGCTCGAGCCGTGGATGGCAGGTGCAGAGTGTGGCGGATCCGCGATGTCCAGCCAGAACCAGAGGTTGCAGATAAACAAATCCGGTGTTCACAGGAGACACAGTCTTTAGGGTTGAAGGCAGGCAGTTCCTCCGGGGTTTTCGAGGTTGCTGGATGCAGGACACACCGGGATTTCGCAGCAGCAGGTTCGAGGTGGAGACAGGCAGGTAGGGCTGGGGACAAGTCAGTGGGCATCTTCCTCTTGTTAGCTGCTGCACGGCTGTTCGGTCCTCCTTCTCCTTCTAGTTTTTCCTTGTCTGAGGAAGCAAGGTTCAGGGGTGCCCCTAAATACTAGATTTAGGGGCGTTACAGGTAGGTAAAAGGCAGGGACCAATGGGTCCCTTCCCTGGGATGGGTACACCCCCTATTATGCCACCCTCCAGTGGGAGGGGGGCATGAGCTTGTCCCTGGTTGACTGAGTCCCCCCATCTGCAAGATGGCGGGGACAGAGCGTTGTGCCTCACCTCCCCTCCCCCAACCCACCTGAGGGGTGGAGTTGGCAGAGGTGGGCACACCTCTCTTCCTCACTTGTTTGTCCCGCCGGTTCTACCGCCCAAAGTGGGGGCAAGAATCAGTGGGGACCAGTTGCTGAAAGCAGCAAGTGGCCTGGGGAAGCTCACAAAGGCAGCAAGCCTTTGAAGCGTCCCCTTCGTGAACCTTGCCCATCCTGGGGGAGGAGGCTTGGCACATAGTCCCAGGATGTGCATTGTTTCAGGCCCCAGAGAGCAGCAGGCTCTCGACCCAGGGGTCCAGAAACATGTTTGGTGGAGGCAGCTGAAAGCAGCCACTCAGCCTGGACACTAGTGGTAGGTTTGTTTTCAGGGGGCATCTCTAAGATGCCCTCTGTGTGCATTTTTCATTAAATCCCACACTGGCATCAGTGTGGATATAATGTGCTGAGAAGTTTGATACCAAACTTCTCAGTTTTCAGTGTAGCCATTATGGTGCTGTGGAGTTCGTAATGACAAACTCCCAGCACCATATTCTCTTAATGGCAGCACTGCACTTACAATGTCTAAGAATGGCTTTAGACACTGTAGGGGTACAGAGCTCATGCATCTGTACCCTCACCACTGGTATAGTGCACCCAGCTAGAGGGGTGACTGATCTATGCCAGGGCAGTGGGTTGTAGGCATGGCACACAGAGATGTGTGCCATGTCGACTCTCCACTTTGTTCAGCACCAAAACAAGCAGCCTGCAAATGCAGTGTGTGAGTGTAAGGGTACAGGACCTCTAAGGGTGGCACAATAAGTGCTGCAGCCCTTAGAGGCCTTCTCTGATCACAGTGCCCTGGGTACCTGTGGTACCATTTACCAGGGGCTGACCTGTGGCCAGAGATGCCAATTGGGTTTAGGCTTCAATGCAGTTTTAGGGAAAGAACATAGGCCCTGGGTACCTGATTAGCAGGAGCCCAGGGCACACTCAGTCAAAGCACATCAGCAATTCAGCAAAAAAGTGGGGGCAACCATGCAGAAAGAGGGCACTTTCTCACAAACCTCATCACTAAACAGAGCGAAAACATGAACAGCCTTTATAGAAAGCATACCCTGTCGCCAGTACCCCTACGAAGACCAGTGTCCTAAGGTTCTCACTTCAAATGTAACTCGAACAATTAATGTATTTCATTTCTCTTAATTGGTTAAATGTCTTGTGTTATTACTGCCCTGTGCTGTACAAGTCATTTCAACATTCATTCATACACTGAAATAAACAAATACAAACACTAACTGTACATTCAACATACATCCATTAAACAGTCCATTTTACAGACCCAGAGAGTTTCTTAACCCCTCGAAAAACACCAACATCCTCATGGTCGACATCTGTAATTACAATGCCACACTCCTCTCCTTTAAATGACGTGTGATATCTCACCCCTTAGTCATTTGCAATCGTTTAAGATAGTTTTCAGGTGAAGCTATATTTTCCCTTTAAATGCAATCACTTTTTGCAACAATTTGTGGCTCCTTCAGAAGTAATATTTTCCTTCTTTCCTCCGAAATTTCTTATATGGAATGTTAAGTTAAATGGAATGTATAGAAAGCACTACCAACCAGAGTTCCGTTGGTGGAAAGACTAAACAGACCGCAGACATTAACAGATTAGGGGAATTTAAAAAGGTGCATTTCTAGTATCTAGCAGTGAAAGCACCCTGAGCTCTTATGGCACTCTGTACGGCAACATTTTCCACATGTTTGGAACCAGTACAGAAAAAATCAGCTCCAATTCAAGCACAGCATTCACAAGGTAACTTGAGTAGATGTTGATTAGGTGAGCATAGATTTCAAGAGGAAAACTAGTTGGTCAAGCAAACGGTCAGAAATTTTGCCAACAATAAATCTGTGAGTGAGGCAATGAACCTTGAGAGAATGGCCTGAACAGAAAGCCAGTTAAGAGATTTCTGAGTAGGTATGGTACTATAAAATCTGGGGCAGAGGTGCAATGGCTGGGTGCATGGTTTTGAATAACTTAGCCTTTAGAGAAGTACAATATTTTTAGGCCTAAAGATGACATAAGAGCAATCCAGTCTTGAACCAATTAGAGCCGAGATGACTGCCCTGAGACCTTGAAACGAGAAAGTTAACAACACACTGCTTCAATTCTCAACTGATTAATTTTTTGCAGTGCTCCCTTTAAAAGTCTTGGATGACAAAAGGTCGCAAAGTTTAGTCCTCTAATGTATCTCAAGCGTAACATATATTACAGGTACCCCAGCATTGTTCTTGGATGGAGTACTCCGTGTTTTTTTCCCCAAGAAATATATAATTTCTCTTCTTCATTTAAAGATGCATAAATGAGCTTCTGCCCTTCTGCTGTAGAATGAATTTATACTTTCAAATATTTTTCTCTCTTCCAGTTATGAGAGGTATGTAATGGAGCAAATCTAAACTCAATGGAGAATGGCAAGAGAAATGAAATATTCAAGAATCAGAAAACATTTTCAGTACATTTTTCGGGAATCTTGAATCCAGAATTGGGTGAAGTCCGCATCCCTTGCCCCTCCTTCCTTGGAACAAAAGTAGGAATAATGTCCTTTCCCCTTTCCGTGAGGAAGAACTATTTCCATCACCTAAATAAGAAGTTCCTTCATCAAGAAGTTCACTTTGTGGGGGTAAGCAGAGTATGTAAGTCTAGAGTGTGTAATGAGAGTTTGCATGGAGCTTTCTACCCCGGATTAGGCAGTTAATCGCAGACAGGTAGCAAGCTACTCTGTGGCGCCCAGAATGACTTCTTTTTTTTTCACAACAAGTTTTTATTGTCAACAGCCACAACGGGCCTGGCGATGCCAGGTTCCCCAGCAATACAATATACATACTAGTTAGTAAGATGTTGACTTTTTGGTGCCATTTAAACAATTGAAAAACAAAGACAATACAACTTAATAGTACAACATTAAACTGTAGTGTCATACATCTCATACATAATATAGTACATGTCCAGTTTAGCCACACCAATCGAATAGTTGCGCATTCACAACCACGTTCATAACACGACATTTCCATCTTATCCAGTGCTAATCTATGGAGATAGCTGGAATGGGTTCTAGGCACAATCCACTATACTCTGCCCACCTCTTCCAAATCTTAGGGTGCTTCTGGAAGCATCCTCTTGCTTTAAATATTGGTATTTCTAACCCCATACAAAAATCGAGACCCTTCTTCCACATCCAAACCAGTGGCGAAGAGGCATCTTTCCATGCTCTCGTAATATCTCGCTTCGCCAGTGTGAGGCCCAAAAGTAATAAGTGACGCTTATATATGTTACCCCCAATGCTGTCAGTAATGTGGAGCAGGGAAAGACGTGGAGAGCATGGGATGTCCCAGCCCAAGACCTCTGACAGGCATGTGATAACACCCCGCCAGAATATAGAAAGTGTTGTACATTGCCAAACGGTGTGCATAAGGGTACCATCTGCAATATGGCAGCACAGGCATAGCGGAGATTCAATCAATCCAGCTCGCCACAATTTGTATTGTCTGTAGTAGACCCTGTGAAGGTATTTGAATTGTATATAGCGTAATCGCGCCGCAATGGCAGCGCCGCGTGGGGACTCCAGTGTCTCAGCCCAGTCTTCGTCATCTAGGGGGCCTAAATCCTCTTGCCAAGCCTCGCGCGTTTTACCCAGTGTATTGGGGCTAGTTGTTATCAGTGTGCGGTATATCTTGGTAATTTTATGCTCTCCAAGCTCTCCCATAAATACTTTGGCTTCTATAGTGTTAAAGTCTGGCACAGTTTCCTGACGTATAAGACAAGGGGAAAAGGCATGGCGGAACTGAAGGTATTTATAGAATTGTGATCTAGGCATTGAGTACTGGTGTTGCAGTTCCTGGAAGGACTTCAGAGTCCGACCGGGGAGAACATCTCCCACCATGGATATTCCTATAGCCTCCCAGCCAGAAAACCCAGATAACCCTGCCAGAGGTGGGGGTGGGGGGGGGGGCAGATTGGGGGCATGAAGGCTGTTGTGCCAAAGGGGTGATTCTTTTGTTAATCTACCCCACCATCCCATTTGTTGCAGTGAGCGTTTCCAGACCTTAAATATCGTGGCGGTTGCTGGTGGCAGTGCTTTCAGGGTCGGGCCCGTGTATAGGATCGACATATTGCCCATCAACAAGCATTCGACTGCATTTGCGGGATCATGCCGGTCTCCATACCACCAGTCATTGAGGATAAGAATATGAGAGGCTTCATAGTATGCTTGAACGTCTGGCGTAGCTATGCTTCCACAGTACGTAGACTGGAAGCATGTTTTCAATGCCACACGGGCGGAACCACCACCCCAAGCAAAGTGCCGGAGAGTTGAATTCAATTGCCGAAACCAGGCCGGCGGTATCGGGTATGGGTGGTTTTGAAGCTAGTATAATAGACGGGGCAGAGAGACCATCTTAAAAATGGCGGATCTGCCAAACAGGGAGAGTGGTAGATGTGACCAGGAACGGGTCTGTTCCTTGATCTGCATCCACAGTGGGGCCAAATTCCGTTCCCAAGACATGGGCTGGGAGGACGACAAGAAGACCCCGAGGTATTTAATTCCGTCTCGCACCGTGCTCACTTTGCCAGTCCATTCACCCAATTGCATTCCATCCTGCACAGGCCACAAGTATGAATTCCGGGAGTTCATATAGAGCCCAGATGTCTCACCAAAGATCTGCATGATCCTAAGTAGTCTGGGTCCAGATCAATCAGGTCTCGTAAGAAAGAATAGGACGTCATCCGCATATAGAGCTATGTGGTCGGAGACTTCTCTGGACCATTCAAACCCACGGATTTGTGCGTCTATCCGCACCCATGCCGCAAGAGGTTCCATGGCCAACGCAAAGAGATATGGAGAGAGGGGACACCCCTGACGAGTGACCCGCCCTATGGGAAAAGTTTGCGATGTAGAGTCCGCGACGCGGACCGAAGCGGTGATATTATATAGAAGCTGAATGTATTTACGGAGGCGAGGGCCAAAATGTAATCGACTTAGTAGTGCAAATAAATATGTCCAACTAAGGGAGTCAAATGCCCTATCGATGTCAGCCAGTAGAAGTGCAGCCGGCTCGCCAAGGCAGTCAACAGATGCAATGGCGTTGTGTGCACGACGGATGTTGTGTTTTGTGGCCCATCCGGGCATAAACCCCATCTGGTCTGGGTGGACTAAATCTGTAATATGCGGTACAATGCGATTAGCTATGACTTTGGCAAGGAGCTTGGCCTCCACATTGAGGAGTGATATAGGGCGACAGGAGGCGTGCTATTCAGGAGTTCGACCAGGTTTTAAAAATACTACTATTTCTGCATAGCGCCAGTTCTTGGGAAGGCTCCCCTCGCTAAGGCAGTCTTAAGTGCTGCTAGATAGGGGGCCGTCAAGAGGGATTGATATTTTTTATAAAATTCGCATGGGAAGCCGTTTGGGCTAGGCGCTTTGCCCGGGCGCATTTCGGATAAAGCCTTCTGGAGTTCCTCTGTAGTTATTGGGGCATCTAGCTCCTCCCTTTCTGCGTCCGCCAAGGCACGTGGAGGCAGATCATCCATAAACTTATGGATCGCATGAGGCGAGAACTTCTTTAGGGGCATACAGAGCCTCATAATAACCTGCAAAGCTAGCAGCAATTTGTAAGGGGTCAGCGAGCACCTCGCCGGTAGGGCCATGAACGCTTGGAACAGTCACAGGGCAGAGCGTCCTCTGACAGAGGCGATGCAGCAATGCACTGGCTTTATCTCCCCACTGGTATATTCTGCTAAGGGTAGCAAGCCACACTGTTCTAGCCTCGTCCATCAGTTCACTGGCATACACCTGCTGTGTATGTAATAATTGTCGACGCACAGCACGTCCTTCACCCTTCCTGCTCCAGAGCTATAAGTTGGGCCTCCAATTGTTTCAGTTTCTCGTGGCGCTGTCTGCGCTGTGCCATACAATATGCAATATCCACCCCCTGGAGCGTCAGCTTCATAGCCTCCCATAGAGTTACGGAGGACTCTACTGTCCCTGTGTTTTGTGAAAAATAATCTGTGATGGCCGTGTGTACATGAGTTCTGTAGTGTTCATCGTGGAGATGCCATGGAGATAAGCGTCAGCGGAGGGGGGACTCGGAGAGCTTAGACGCAGATCCAGCTTTGCAGGGGAGTGATCAGACAGGCCCCTAGGTAATATTTCGGCTGCGTCGCGTCTGTATATGAGCAGCGGAGATCAAAACAATCTATACGGGAGAAGGACCCGTGTGTACTGGAGAAATATGTGTATTACATGTCAGTTGGGTGCAGTCGTTGCCAGGCATCTACCCTGTCTATTCCCAGCGCCAGGAGCTGCAGTTTCGATTCGCGTGGTTCAACTGGTCTACCTGCGCTGCGCCATCTGTCGGTATGGGGCACATAATATCGTTCCAGTCACCCCCAACTATTGTCAGTTACCGGAGAATTTCAGCCCAAAGTCTCATCAGGCGTTCTGTTAAGTTCCAGGTTAATGGCGGAGGAGCATATACACTACCCAGGGTAAATGTCTCACCATATAGTGTGCCCGTAATAATGATGAATCTACCTTGGGGATCGAGCCACGTTTTCTCATGAAGGAAGGGGATTCTGCTTTGAATTAAAATGGCCACCCCACGAGAGCCCCAGGTGAATCCAGAGTGAAATGTCGGCACATAGCCAAATCGTGACAGGCAAGGTGTCTTAGTACCCAATAGGTGTGTTTCCTGCAAAAGCAAAATATCAGCTTCATAACGTTTAGCCTGGCGTAGCACGGCTCCCTTTTGACCTTATCTAGCAGGCATCGGACATTCCAACTAATAATAAGAAGACACCTGTCATATATTCTAGCCATATCTGGCGCTATGGTAAACGGTGTTACATGTGGATGAAACAAAAGTATGTGCGGCACATGTATTCGAGACAGTACATATGTATTGTAGAAGCAGGACACTAAATACAGACTACAACTTTCCTGAACCCCAACCCGCAATGAACGTTGAAGCATCTGTCGCAGCCAGACAGGCGTCCCGGTCCCAACGGCGGTCAGGAACTAATTTCTGCCAATGGATCCTCAGAGAACATCCCTTGTACATACAAGTGTCTTTAAAGTCAAGGGAAAATGCTACTAAATGTAGCCCAGAATGTTGCGCCGTCGGCATGGCGATGAGAGTTCACACAACAGATGAACCTAGGCCGCCGTCCATCATATAGTGCACTCTGTAGAGGGGATGCGGGATTCGCTGCGGGTCTTGGAGCATCTCTTGGAGCACGATCTGCGACGCTGTTTATCATTAGTCAGAGAAATCTTCTGGCCTGGGCCGCCCGACGATGAGTCCGAGTCTATTCTGGGTGGTGTGTGAGGCTTGAGCTTGACAACTTCATCTGTCCAATTGAAAACCTCTTCAGGTGATTCAAAGAAATGTGTCCGCGACTTGTAGGACACCCGTAGTCTGGCCGGAAACAACAGGGAGTACTGGATCTTAGGGGTCCGCAGTCTGGCTTTGGCCTCCGTAAAGGATTGTCGGCGCTGTTGGACTAGCCTCGTATAGTCTGGTAATATCATGACCAGATGTGAGATATAGTGGAGGGTCTCCTTAAGCCGTGCCTGCTGCAAAATAACATCCCTGTCTTTATAGTTAAAAAATCTGGCAATGATGGGCCTGGGACAGGCATCGGGCAGCAAAGCCCGGTGTGCTCGTTCAATAATGAAGCAAGGAGATAAAACCCCAGGGGGGAGCCAGTCCGTCAACCATTTAACCAGGAGGCCCTCCATGTCGTTGCCTTAGCAGCCCTCAGGGAACCCCACAAAGCGGAGGTTGTTTCTGCGAGCGCGCCCTCCCGCATCTTCAGCACGCAATACCAGGCCCTTCGTGGTCGTTTCCAAGGAGAATATTTTCTTCTGGAGGGTAGATACAATGTCTTCCACTGTTGATATTCTAGTTTCTGCATCGGTTATGCGCTGGACCTCATTGCGAAGGTCTTGCCGTAGGAGCATGATATCCAGAATTACTTTTTAGTGCTAGTTGCAAGTATTTCCTTTAGTTGTATATTAACTCACTCTATTAGACTGCTAAATCTAAACAATTCCATACAGTTTATAATCTAAAGAAAGTTAGTTGTGATTAACTGATGAATAGGTTTCAGTTATGGATAATTTCCCATTCCATGGTGTCTTTGTGATTTGGAGGTACATGAGGGGCATGTAGTCAAGTATGTGTGCTCTCCCCCAGCAGCCGCGGCCCGTCAGGTAAGAGCGGTGGGCTGGGTGGGGGGTATTTCGACAGATGACGAGGGAAATTTTTTTATTTAATTTTCCCTTGTGGTCGTCTGTCGAATCCCCCCTACTCTGGCCCCACCACGACCATCGCTCTTACGTGCACGGGCCGTGGCTTTCCCCTAGCCTATCGCACTGTTATCAAGGGCAGATGGACAGACAGGTTGAGATTAGAGGGTGCAGGTAGAGGCCTATTTACATGCATTTGGGAATGGTGCACATGGTGACAAACAATTTTAATTACGAGGTGTACCCTTCAGATTTATTTGTTTACTGAGTGCTGTCAGAGTTTCAATGGTGCTGTTCACTATATCCGTAACCTGGGCCGACCACGAGTCCAATGAACAGAAACATGATCTTAAATGGTTTGAGGGTTTCGCACAAATGTGATTATCTTACAGCAGCTAGTACTGGCCTGGCTCCCACAGGCACGTATGAGCTGTACTTAGGAGTAAGTATCCCCAGCATTTTATTATGAGGTATATTCAAGAGCAAACATATCACAGCAGACAGCTATGGGGTGTGCCCAGAAATATCTATCCTGCAGCATACAGCTACGGGATGTACAAAGACGCAACTATTCCCTAGCAGGTTATCTGTATTGGATGAAAGAAGGAAATGTTAGTTGCGTAATCCTAGTTCTGTATTTTAAATATTCTCAATGAAGTCATGAACATATAGTCCTGCCTGCATGCGAGGACCCTCAAACACTTCTTTATACATATTTTTTTGACCTTGGAGGTAGCCACCTCAATGTTGAGCAGTCTGGTGACACCGCCATAAGTCTATGACAGGCCAACATTAACTGCATTTCTTTGCATAAAGAACTATAGTATTATGATTACCATTATAAATCACATTGCAGCATTTAAAGTCAAAATGGGTTTTATAATGAAACATAGCCTCAAGCCCTACTGTAGCTGTAGAGAAACAATTAAGGAAAAGGAGCCAATCTGGTCAAAAGGGCATTAGCTGCACTCCACTCAATACACTGTAGCTTGAAGACAGCTAGGAGCTTCCGTTACCCAGCATGCACTGTACTGGCAATTTGCCTCACAGGATCAGTTATGTTTTTTAACTGGATTATAAAATATCCCAAAGAGAGCTTTGTATACTAATGTTTTCATTGTATTACATTGACAACTGTGGAGGTGGGAGGGTTGTTCATAACTTTATTGAGAATATGTACGATGCAGACCTGGGATACACGTGAAAAAACATTTTCTTTCAGTTTTTGTATGTCATGAAAATAGAATAGAGTAGCAAGCATATCCCCACTTCATGGCTGTCAATGCAAGAAAATGGAAAAAAACTATAACCATGTAATGCTTATAGAGAACTTAAGAAATCTAAGTGCCTTGTTTAAATATATTTCACTGAGTTGCTTTACTGAAAAGGGTATCAACTTGATAATCTTCATATGGGCAATAATGTCTAGTAAACGTAGAAAAGAATTCCAAATTGCTGACTTGCCTATTTCTCAAGGGGGAACATTCTTGGTCCAAGTGGCAGATGCTGCTTTTCCTCTAGTGGATTGTGCTCTTGGTTTACCAGGTAAAGGTTTATTTGCCAGTTGTTAGCAACATGCAGTGCAAGACACTATACAACGCACTATGATTTGTATGAAGGGTGCTAAGTTTGTAAGTGAAAAAAATGTTTATGAAAAGATTGTCTTTCTAATGGGTTTAAGTTTTATCTAAATAAAAGTATCTTTAAGTCTAGAGAATTAAGTGATCTCTGCTGGAGAAGGAGGACTGTGAATGAAACCAGGGAGGGAAACTGATTTACAAGGAATTCGGAGACAACATAGGAAGAAAAGAAGGGTGTGTTCTCAAAACTACCCTGTAGTGATGGAAAATTAACAAGAGCTGAATGGATGATAAGGCTTGTAATTCACCAACTCTCCTGGTAGAGGTAATACCAACTAAAAAGGTAACTTTTCACGAAAGATGCTTCAATGGCCTTCATGAAGAGGCTCAAATGGAGGAGTCATAAGTTTGGAAAGAACTAAATTGAGATCCCATGGAAAGGCAGGCCTTCTGACTGGAGTGTAGACTTTATTGATTACTTCCAGAAAGTCTTTGATGACTGGTATTGTAAAGAAAGACTTGATTTGGGCCTTTTCTGTATGAGGGTATAGCAGCTAGGTACACTTTTAGTGAACAGAATTGCAGTCCTGAGTTTTCAAGATGTAGTAAATAAAATTATAACTGTTTCTTGGCACGATAGAGAGTCATGATTTCTATTGAGACACTAAAGTACAATCTTTTCCATTTGAAAGTCTAAAAGCTCCTGGTAGATTGTCTCTTGCCTTCTATAAATCTAAATCCGTATTTGTAAAGCGCGAACTACTCACCCTTACGGGTCTCAAGGCGCTGGGGGCCGTCGTGGAAATTAAGTGAGCTGTTGCCCAGAGTCACATGGTGCTGAGCTGAGCTGCCGCCGGAGCCAGGGATCGAACCATGAACCCTGTGCTCTGAAGTCAGCTGCCCTGGCCCCTGCACCACACTTCTATGAGTATTTTTATGCAGTCTGGAGGTAAATTTAAATGTCTATACTGTATGACCTCAACAGCCATGTTGCCAGATTCAAAATTTGTACACTGGGATTCTGCCTCCCATCCTGGACAGGAGGTTGTAGTTGCATGGGGTTTTCCTGTGAGATTTGAGCTATGAGTGAAGTAGGTTTGGATAACATCCTTGTCTGAGCCACTCTGCGGCTATCAGGAGCATGGTCAAAGGGGATCGTCTGTGTTTGATCATTAGTGTGGGTATCAGAGGAACTGGTGGAAAATGTAAAGAAATCGGTTTCACCAATTCATCAAAAAACATTTCCCATTGATTGTGGATCTCATACTCTGGACCGTAATTTCGGCATTTTGCTCTTTCCCAAACAAATTTATTTCTGTGAAACCCCAATCTAGAAAAACGGATTGCACGATGTAGTCATTGAGATCCCATTCGTGGATTGTTGGCTAAGGAAATTTGCTTGCTGATCTGGTAGGTGAATTGCTTGAAGTGGTAGGTTTCTTGCCAATAGTCAATGGCAAGGAGCTTGCATTTGTAATAACAATATCTTTAATCTCCTTCCTCCCGGTTTGTTCAAATAGTACATTGTTGAGGTTTTATCATTTCATACTAGAACTCTTTTTGAGACTGGAGCTGGATGGAAAGTTCTGAGAGAGATAGGGACTGCTTTCAGTTTGAGAACGATGATATGGCAAAGCTGTGATGTCGTAAAGCCTTGAACTGTTAGTTCTTCTAGGTGAGCTCCCCAGCCAAATAGAGACACATTTGTCACTATGTTCTTTGTTAGAAGATATTGATGGAATTCCTTTGAGTAGATTCAGCTTGTTTAGCTACCACCGGAAGGAATGTTGAACTTGCTGATTAAAAAGAATCCTGTCTTCCCAGGCTCCTTGTTCTTTGGTCCATTGATCTTCTAAACACTCCTGTAGAGATCTTGTCTATAGACAAGCGTTAGGTACCAGAAAAATGCAGGAGGCCATGGAACCTAGGAGTTAATACACTTTCCTCACTAGTGGAGTGTAGGAGGCTGGCTTAGTACATGGTGCCCACTTATGTACGTGTAGCACCCTACACTAATACAGACAACCCTTATGGTGAATTTAGTGGCCGTAGACAACCTTAGAAGGCCCTCCAAGTCATAGCTGTGGAAAGCAGCCTTCAGGCTTATTCCAGAAGGAGTGTAAAGCAGCTTGTTTTTATCAGAACGTTATCTTTATTTATAAAAATAGGTATTTATTATAAGACACTCACTAACGCATACAGATATCTCCTACCCGGAGATATACACAATGCACATAATACTTTTCAATAAAAACAGGTAAGTAGCACGAATACACAGTGGTCGCCAGGGGGAGACCAAACCATATACTAAAATAGTTGGATGTGAACCACGACCCAAGTCAAGACTATACCCAGAAGATGTAGGAGTGCGGGGGACGCAAGGTAAGTAACCCCACGGAGGCCGTGTGCAGAGTGGGGACACGACCATGTGCTCAATTCAAGTCAATGGGTAAGTCGCGGTTGCAATTTTAAAGAAGAACCCTTCCCAGTGGACCCTGAAGAAATCCCGTGGAAGACAGAAGGTTGGAGAGCCACTCCACCCGTGGATACCCTAGGAACCAGGATATCTACAACAGGGAAGCCGGGTGCATAGGTGTGAAGTGGCGTCTGAAACCGCCGTCAAACCCAATGGAGGACTTCAGAAGATGCCGCTGCTGGGGACGGTGAAAGTGTCCGGTGGAACCCAAAGGTGGATTCAAGTTGAGAAGTACCTGCAAGCAGAGGGGACAGAGTCTATGCCACTCAGGAGTGACCAGGAGAGGAATGCCCACCGATGTCGGAGAGTTGACGATGACCTTGGAGCTGCAGCTGTGTGGACCAGGCGACGCTGTGGAAGACCAGGAGCCGATCACGAGCTGTCCCACGTTGGATGTTGAGGGGTCGTGTCTGTTGTGAGCACCAACAAGCCTTGGCAACTACAAACAACGTAGCAAGCGAAAAATGTGCAGAGTTAGGACCAGCAACGTCCAAGGGACTCACCAAGTGCAGCTGAGTCGGAGCAGGCCCAAAGCAAACAGGGGAGCCCACTGGAATCAAAGTCGTCGCTTGAAAGGACCCGAAGATCTCTGGAGACAAGTCACACAGCCTTAGCAACGGCCAGCCGACGCGGTGCACAGGAGACTCGGATCCAATGGTGCCGACGAGAGATACTGGCCTCAGACTCGGTCTGAAGACAGTGCAGGCCTCGAGGGAGTTGTAGAACCGTTACCTGTGTTACTGAGCGTGTTGGAGTCCGTAGGAGCTGAGGATCAGCAAACCGATCAGCTACGTTGCTGTGCCTGAGGGAGGATACTCCCATGTCCTTTGTCCAGTTTCGCGCCAGAGCGGGAGCCAACGGCTCCCTGAACTAGAGTATGCAAGGAGGGCTCCAAGTGTGCCCTTCAATCAGTCTCAGTGGCGCTGGCAAGCACCCGCACCCTGCCCCAATACACTATACTCTGTCTGGGAGGTGAAGAATCCTCCCTGCGACAGGATATCCATTGTTCTACCTTCCCCTGCTCGAGCTTGGCTCAGTAGCAGGAGGGCAGAATCATGTCTCTGGTTGGCAGTAGCCCTAGCTTGCTGTCCGGGTCTGGAAGACTGGTACCGGGAGCACTGAGGGCCTCCCGGAGATTTACAGTGCATGGAATCATACCTCCCACACTGTCTACGATGTGAGGGCATGATTCCAACATGTTTGATACCAAACATGACAGGGTTCATTACAGCCAGTTTAGAGTAGGTCATCGCGTAACGACACATGGCCACTCTATATATCGTTAAGGCTGATGCACTTACAACTCGGGAGAATGGACTCCGAAGGTTGTAAGGGTCTCCCGCTCATGCAGGGGCACACTCACACTTAGAATCGAGCACCCAGACTTCAGGATTGGAAAGGCCTGCTTTAGGTGTGACTTATAGGTTTTAAGTGCAGTGACCTCAGATATAGAAAAACTTATATCTGTTGTAAGTGGTGCTAGCACCAGCTTACACAGGCTGCCATGTCAGGCCTGTAGTCACAGTTTGTGTGGTCTCCCATTGGTGGCATAATACATGCTTCAGCCCATGGGGAACCACTGGTGCACCTATGCCCTGGGTACCTCCGTACCATGTACTAGGGTGCACCAGTAGCCAATCTGGGATGTACCCAAGTACTCACCATTACCAATTTAGGGGAGAAAGCACAGAGACTGGGGTCCTGGTTAGCAGGATCCCAGTCAGACGAGTCAGAAACAGCATAACATCAGGCAGAAAGTGGGGTAACCATAAAAGCAGATCCCACTTTTCTACATGGATTTGTGGCATGTAATAGCTGGAGACATTTTTGAATAATGGTAGATACTATTTCCTCTGAAGTATACACTTCTCCTGCTACTGTATTTAGAGATGAACCTAGGTAGGATAGTGCTTGGAGTGGCGCTGTGGTAGAGTTCTCCAGATTTGCTTGCAGTCCTAAGCGGTTTATTAATTCTTCAGTGTAGTCAAAGTCATTTTGTCCTTGAATTGCTGCATGAGCTTTTATTAGCCAGTTGTCCAAATATGGATAGATGCAGACCCTGTTCTTGCAAAGAAAAGCTGCTACTTCTACCATGCATTTTGAAAAAGTCCTTGGGGTAGATTTGAGACCAAAAGGGAGAACACTGCACTTGTAGCGGTTTCTGCCTGCCAAAAATCTAATAATCATTCTGTGTTTTGAAGTAACTGGAATGTGAAAATAAGTGATTTTTAAGCCCACAGAACACATCCAGTCTCCCTACATACGTTGGGGATAAATTTGATGCAGAGCCAACATTCTCAACTTTTGCTATACTGTTGGCCTTTCTCAGATCCAGTATTGGTCGGAAATCTTGCTTGGGGCCCTTAGTGAGAACCAAAAAATATCTTGAATACAACAAGTTACTTACCTGTACACTGTGGTACTTCAGCATTTATATCTTTCACAGATTCACATACTTGAATCTTACCCGTCGACAGGGTGGGATCCCACGGTAACAGTAATATAAGCAAACAAGAGACATATTTAGCCAATTCACATTGTTTTAAACCAAACTTCAACCGAGCAGAGACCCTGAAGCACTCACCCCTGCAGAGCCAGATTTCGAGCACAAATGTTAATAAAAGAAAAAAGGAGGTATGAAGTGGATGAGTCTTAATGAGGAGGTGGGAGGGTCACATGTGAATCTATGAAATATATCAATACTGGAGAATCACAGTGTACAGGTAAGTAACATGTTTTTTATCTAGCATTGTATTTTTCATATATTCACATGCTTTATTCAGACTAGTAAGCAGTCTCCAGTAAATGATGGAGGTGGGTAAGGCAAACCATACCACAATGATCAAAATAATACAAAAAGATTTAAAATCATTAGCCTGAATTTAACACAAAGACCTGCAAAATACTGGTTGACAAAGCCACAATAAAGTTAAAAGACAAACATCATAAACAATACTGTATATGAACATAATCAAAATAGGGCATAAATTAGGAAAAAATGCATCTTAAAGCAGCCTGTCCAACATCCACATCCGCCTCTCTCAGGGAATCCAGGCAGTAGTGCTTCGTAAAGGTGTGGGCATTAACCCATGTCACTGCCCTGCAGATGTCTGGCAACGATACACCTGCAAACAGGGCTGAAGAAGCCACCACCTTTTGCGCAGAATGCGCCTTCGTAGATCATGATCGTCCAGCTTTCTTACGACAGTAGGTGATGGTTGCAGACACCCAACGAGCAATACTTGCCGGTGACCGAGCTTCTCCTTTTCTTCGTGGAGGAAAACAAATGAGGAGTTGCTCAGATATCCTGAAAGTCTTTGTTCTAGCGAGATAAAACTTGAGCCAATGTCGGACGTCTAGAGAATGCAGGGCTCTACCCCCTGCCGAAGATGGCTTACTGAAAACGCTGGCAATATGATGGGTTCATTGAGGTGAAAAGATGTTGGCACTTTCGTGATGAAGGGTTAGTTTGCAAAATGAACCTACCATCCTGAAACTGTAAATATGGCTTGTGAATCATCAAGGCTTGAATTTCACTTATTCTCCTTGCGGAGGTGAGCACCAAAAGAATAGATACTGTCCAAGAAACAAATTTCAAGTCAGCCTTATGAAATGGTTCGAAAGGAGCTCTCATGAGCTGAGATAAGACTGCGTTGAGCTGCCATATCACAGAAAGGGGCTTCACTGGAGGGTAGAGTCGAAACAGACTCTTCATGAACTCCTTAACCAGTTTGTTGGATCATAATGAAAGTTGTCCTGTACGCCTCCTGAATCTGGATATAGCCACCAGATGGACTTTAATAGATCAGTGGGTCTGTCCATATTTTGCTAGCTGCGTCAGATAAGGGAATATCTGCTCCAGAGTGGAGGATAGAGGATTCAGAGACTGAGAGCCACACCAGGAGCAAAACCGCTTCCATTTTGTGGAGTAACATTTCGTATTGGATTCAGCACCAGCGTGCAGGAGAATAAATCGGCAGCCCTTAGAAAGGTTTAGTGTCCCAAACTCATTGTCGTGAGGAGCCAGGCTGACAAGTTCAGCTATCGTATCTATAGACGTACAGCTTGCCCCTCGTTTATCGACAGACGATCCTCCGATGGTTGGAATGGGAAATGTGTGCATTCCGATAGGCGAAGAAGCTCGGTGAACCAATACTGCCTTGGCCACGCTAGGGCTATGCGAATGAGACGGCAAGGTTCCTGTTTCATCTTGTGGATGAGAATGAGTGGCAATGGAGGGAAGGCATATGTGAACATCCCTGTCCATGCTAGGTGAAATGCATTTCCTCAAGTACCCGGTTGAGGGGACATGCTAGCGTACAAACTGCATTTCTTGTTGTGAAGAGTAGCAAAAAGATCCAGGTTTGGAGAACCCTAACACTGAAAAACCTGTATTAGGTGTCGCTGATTGAGTTCCCACTAGTGGCACAGTTTGTCGGTCCTGCTTAAGGAGTACGCCCATTCGTTATGTACCACTGGGACATGTTCTATCCTCAAGATGATGATGTTGGGAAGTAATCATTCCCAGATCTGTTGAGCTTGAGCGGACAGAACCTGTGATCGTGTTCCTCCTTGTTTGATGAGATATAACATGGTTGTAGTGTTGTCTGTTCTCACAAAGAATTTAGAGATGCAGAGCGTGGGGAGGTAGGCATGAAGACCTAGGAAACCCACTTTCAACTCCAGAAGGTTTATGTGTGACAAAGCCTCCTGAGCGGTCCATTTTCCATGAATCTTAACTCCTGCAAGTGAGCTCACCAGCCTTCTAGGGAGGCAATCAACATCATCACTATATGGGGCTGTACGGGAACGAATGAAAGGCCCCGAGCGATATTGTCTGTTTTCATCCACTAAGATATCTCCAACTTCATCTTCGATGTAATCGAAATTGTGCCCTCGTAGATGCGCTGGCATTGGATCCACTGATCGTCGAGTTGCTCCTTCAACGGTCACATCTGAAGACTACAGTTTTGAATCAACAGGTTGCCATCGTCCCCAACACTGGTTTGCACTTCCGTAGAGAAATGAATCTTCTTGCCGAGAGGGATGCTGTGATTTACTTGAGGCGATAAATTATTTCCGCAGTGGGGAAAGCCGTGACAACCTTTGTATACAGAATTGCCCCCAGGAAAACCGCCAACCTGGACGGGATTAGGGACGATTTTTCTCAGTTCAGCTTGAGGCCTTGAGTTTTGAATAGTTTCAGACAGGCCCAAGTTGATTTTCTTGCAGAGTGAGAGGTGTGTCCTTTTATTAGCCAGTCGTCCAGGTACAGGAAAATCTGATGCTCTGATCTCCTCAGAGAAGCAGCCACTGGAGCCATGCACTTTGTGAAGACCCTGGGAGCTGATCGAAGCCCAAAAGGAAGCCCTTTGAAATGGTAATATCACCCTGCCACTGCAAACCGCAGGAACTTTGGGTGCTTTACGTGGATAGGGATAAGGAAATGGGCATCTAGCAAGTAAAGGGATGTCATGTAATCCCCTGTATCTAACACAATGCAGAATCTCCTGCAAGGACAACATCCTGAAACATTGTTTCATGATGAATTTGTTTAAGAGTCTCGGGTCCATTACTTGTCTCCACTTTCCTGACTTCTTTTTGATGAGGAAGAAGTTGGAGTAAAACCCCATGTTGTGCTGACACAACAGGACTTTCTCTATCGCCTTTTTGGAGAGAAGTAAGTGAATTTCCTGTTTCAGCAGAAAAAGAGGACGATGTGATGTTCTGCGTAGCGGAAAATTGGGAGGCTCTTGAACAAATTCCAGGGTGTGACTATGCTGGATTATGTCCAACACCCATTTGTCGGAAGAGATGCTCTGCCATAGTTTGTAAAATTGGGAGAGGGGATTTCCGAAACGTTGAGGTGGGACTAAGGTAATCGGTGCCTGTGACAGATCATTGTCTCCTAGAACCGTCCTGTGACTTTTCTCCAGCCGGAGGACGTATATGCCCTGGCTGCTTAGTGTAGGACGACGCTATGGTCGTCCTGTATGCTTGTTGGGAAGGATATGCTGATCTAAATCCTGTTGAGAGTAAGGCTGGTACCTACTTTGCTGGTAAGGCACTCAATATGTAAACTGCCCTCTGCCACCTCGAAAGGACTGGAAGAGTCGCTGTTGCAAGGTGCCCAGTGAACAAGCAGTTTCAGTGTCCGATTTTATGGACTGCAGGGCAACGTCCACATGCTTATTATATTATTATAACATATTTATAGAGCACACAGCTACCCAAGAAAGGGCATCCCGGCGCTGGAAGCAACCTAGTGAGAACATGTGGGAGGTTTACTCTACTTGGGTGAAAAGCTGAGTTTTCAGCTTTTTCCTAAAGCTGAGTAAATTCCAGTATGATTTTAGATGAATGGGAAGAGTGTCCCAGAGTTTTGAGACGAGGTAACTGAAGGACCATCCATCACCTCTTGCTCTCCTAACTCTGGGAACGGTTACCAGAGAAAGATTGCTTGATCTCACGTCTCTAGAGGTAATATAGGAAGCGACAAGATGTTGAGGGACATGTGGCTCTTCAGAGTGTTTTACCCTGTGGACTATGCAGAGGGCCTCACATTTTACCCTCTCTTTTATTGGCAGCCAGTGAAGTTGCACCAAGGCTGCTTGTGCAGATTTTGTGCTGCTTGTGCAGATTTTGTTTTAGACAGACCCGTCAATCAATCACTCAATCAGGGGTTTGTAAAGCGCACTACTCACCCGTTAGGGTCTCAAGGCACTGGGGGGGTGGTGGGGGGTGCAACTCAGTTGGGGTCATTCGAAGAGCCAGGTCTTGAGGTCTTTCTTGAATTGGTGCAGTGTCGGGCTTCACAGGAGGTGAAGGGGGAGATCGTTCCAGGTCTTGGCTGCGAGGTAGGAGAAGGACCTCCCACCCGCTCTGTTCCTGTTAGAAGAATGGGACGGTGGCTAGGGCGAGGTCAACTGACTGGAGGATTCTCTTGGGGGCTTGGAAGGAGAGGCGGTTGTTGAGATATTGTGGTCCGATGTTGTGGAGGGCCTTGTAGGCATGTGTGAGCAGCTTGGAAGTTATTCTTTTGACAGGGAGCCAGTGGAGGTCATAGAGGTGTTGGGTGATGTGGTTGTGCCGTGGGATATCGAGGATTAGTCTGGCTGTGGCGTTCTGGACTGTCTGGAGTTTGCGGAGGAGTTTTTTGTTGATTCAGGCGTAAAGGGCGTTGCCGTAGTCCAGTCTGCTGGTGATGAGGGCGTGAGTGACCGTTTTCCTGGAGTCGGAGGGTATCCATTTGAATGTTTTACGTAGTATGTGGAGGAGATGGCATTGATCTGGAGATTCATAGTGAGCGATGAGTCCATTATGATACCGAGGTTACGTGCATGGTCTGTCGGGGTGGGTGGGTTTCTGAGGGCGGGGGTTCTCCAGGTGTCGTCCCTTGCGGAGGCCGTGGAGCCGAGGATGAGGACTTCTGTTTTCTCTGAGTTGAGTTTCAGGCAGCTGTTCATCTAGGTTGCGACTGCTTTCATCCCTTCTTGAACATTGTGCCTGGTGATGTCGGGTTCCTTGGTGAGGGAGAGGATGAGTTGGGTGTCATCGGCGTAGGAGACGATGTTGAGCCCATGGTTTCTGACAATGGTTGCGAGGGGGGCCATGTAGACGGTGAAGAGGGTGGGGCTGAGGGAAGAACCTTGAGGTACTCCACATCTGGTCTCTGTTGGGTCTGAGAGGAAGGGCGGGAGTCTTATTCTCTGTGTTCTGCCCGTGAGGAATGAGCGTATCCAGTCTAGGGCCTTTCCTTGGATGCCGACATCGTGGAGGGTGGTGGTTAGTGTGCGGTGGGAGACTGTGTCAAAGGCTGCTGATAGGTCCAGGACGATGAGGGCTGCCGTTTGGCCTTGGTCGAGGAGGGCGCAGATGTCGTCTGTGGCGGTGAGGAGGGAGGTCTCGGTGCTGTGGTTGCTGCGGAATCCAGATTGGGAGGTGTCTAGGATGTTGTTGGCTTCGATAAAAAATGCTAGCTGGGTGTTGACTGCCTTTTCGATGAGCTTGGCTGCGAAAGGGAGCAGCTAGAGGGGCCTGACGTTCTTGAGGTCAGTGAAGAGGAGATCAACAAGGCAGGATCTTGAGACAGCCCTGCATAGCTATGAGGTGCTACGCTGGGAAGCAACACTAGCAGATGATTCTGAGGAGGAATCTGAGTGGGAGGATCCCCAGCCAGAATACCAAGAGGGCAGTGGCCCTGAGGAGGAAACATTTTGGGAAAGATTGGCTCGTGAAGAGAGGAATCGGATCCGTGCTCGTGACCGGAGGCTGAGGGAGCTAGACCGGGAGTGTGAGGAGATAGAGCGAGACTTAGCTGAAAAAGAAATATGTGAAGCTCAAGAAGTGAGCTTGGCTGAGTTGGAGGTGGAATCCAGCTCAGATGGTGGCAGCAATATTGAATTTTCTAGTGCTGAGGGAGTAGTACACACACCCAGAGATGTGGCGCCTGACTTGAAGGAGGGGGTTAATATACACCAGGGGGTTCTAGGATGTGAGGTAGCTCCAGTGGTGCGCAGTGTCCCTGAGGTAGATTGGGGAACTGGCACAATCGGCCCCACTCCAAACCCAAACAATCGGCCCCACTCCAAACCCAAACAATCGGCCCCACTCCAAACCCAAACAATCGGCCCCACTCCAAACCCAAACAATCGGCCCCACTCCAAACCCAAACAATCGGCCCCACTCCAAACCCAAACAATCGGCCCCACTCCAAACCCAAACATTCGGCCCCACTCCAAACCCAAACAATCGGCCCCACTCCAAACCCAAACAATCGGCCTCACTAAAAACCCAAACAATAGGCCGCACTCCAATCCAAAACAAACAGACCCACTCCAATCTGCCCCACTCTAATGCACAACAATCTGCCCCACTTCAATCCACAACAATCTGCCCCACTTCAATCCACAACAATCTGTCCCACTTCAATCCACAACAATCTGCCCCACTTCAATCCACAACAATCTGCCCCACTTCAATCCACAACAATCTGCCCCACTTCAATCCACAACAATCTGCCCCACTTCAATCCACAACAATCTGCCCCACTCCAATCCACAACAATCTGCCCCACTCCAATACACAACAATCTGTCCCACTCCAATACACAACAATCTGCCCCACTCCAATACACAACTATCTGCCCCACTCCAATACACAACTATCTGCCCCACTCCAATACACAACAATCTGCCCCACTCCAATACACAACAATCTGCCCCACTCCAATACACAACAATCTGCCCCACTCCAATACACAGCAATCTTCCCCATTCCAATCCACTCCAATCTTCCCCACTCCAATCCACAACAATCTGCTCCACTCCAATCTTCCACACTCCAATCTAAAAAAATCTGCCCTATTCCAAATTGTCCTACTAAATTCAATCCACCCAACTCCAATCCTCCGAATCTGCATCACTCCGATCCAAAACAAGCTGCCCGACCCCAATCCAAAACAAGCTGCCCGACCCCAATCCAAAACAAGCTGCCCGACCCCAATCCAAAACAAGCTGCCCGACCCCAATCCAAAACAAGCTGCCCGCTCCCAATCCAAAACAAGCTGCCCGACCCCAATCCAAAACAAGCTGCCCGACCCCAATCCAAAACAAGCTGCCCGACCCCAATCCAAAACAAGCTGCCCGACCCCAATCCAAAACAAGCTGCCCCGCTCCCCATCCAAAACAAGCTGCCCCGCTCCCCATCCAAAACAAGCTGCCCCGCTCCCCATCCAAAACAAGCTGCCCCGCTCCCCATCCAAAACAAGCTGCCCCGCTCCCCATCCAAAACAAGCTGCCCCGCTCCCCATCCAAAACAAGCTGCCCCGCTCCCCATCCAAAACAAGCTGCCCCGCTCCCCATCCAAAACAAGCTGCCCCGCTCCCCATCCAAAACAAGCGGCCCCGCTCCCATCCAAAACAAGCGGCCCCGCTCCCATCCAAAACAGCGGCCCCGCTCCCATCCAAAACAAGCGGCCCCGCTCCCATCCAAAACAAGCGGCCCCGCTCCCATCCAAAACAAGCGGCCCCGCTCCCATCCAAAACAAGCGGCCCCGCTCCCATCCAAAACAAGCGGCCCCGCTCCCATCCAAAACAATCGGCCCCGCTCCCATCCAAAACAATCGGCCCCGCTCCACTCCAAAACAATCGGCCCCGCTCCACTCCAAAACAATCGGCCCCGCTCCACTCCAAAACAATCGGGCCCGCTCCACTCCAAAACAATCGGGCCCGCTCCACTCCAAAACAATCGGGCCCGCTCCACTCCAAAACAATCGGGCCCGCTCCACTCCAAAACAATCGGGCCCGCTCCACTCCAAAACAATCGGGCCCGCTCCACTCCAAAACAATCGGGCCCGCTCCACTCCAAAACAATCGGGCCCGCTCCACTCCAAAACAATCGGGCCCGCTCCACTCCAAAACAATCGGGCCCGCTCCACTCCAAAACAATCGGGCCCGCTCCACTCCAAAACAATCGGGCCCGCTCCACTCCAAAACAATCGGGCCCGCTCCACTCCAAAACAATCGGGCCCGCTCCACTCCAAAACAATCGGGCCCGCTCCACTCCAAAACAATCGGGCCCGCTCCACTCCAAAACAATCGGGCCCGCTCCACTCCAAAACAATCGGGCCCGCTCCACTCCAAAACAATCGGCCCCACTCCACTCCAAAACTATCGGCCCCACTCCAATTCAAAACTATCGGCCCCACTCCAATTCAAAACTATCGGCCCCACTCCAATTCAAAACTATCGGCCCCACTCCAATTCAAAACTATCGGCCCCACTCCAATTCAAAACTATCGGCCCCACTCCAATTTAATACTATCGGCCCCACTCCAATTTAATACTATCGGCCCCACTCCAATTCAAAACTATCGGCCCCACTCCAATTCAAAACTATCGGCCCCACTCCAATTCAAAACTATCGGCCCCACTCCAATTCAAAACTATCGGCCCCACTCCAATCCAAAACTATCGGCCCCACTCCAATCCAAAACTATCGGCACCAATCCAATCCACAACTATCGGCACCAATCCAATCCACAACTATGGGCCCTACTCCAATCCAAAACTATCAGCCCAACTCCAATCCCAAACAATCGGCCCTACTCCAATCCCAAACAATCGGCCCTACTCCAATCCCAAACAATCGGCCCCACTCCAATCCAAAGCGATCAGCCCCGCTCCAATCCAAAGCGATCAGCCCCGCTCCAATCCAAAACGATCGTCCCCGCTCCAATCCAAAACAATCAGCCCCGCTCCAATCAAAACAATCCACCCCACTCCAATCAAAAACAATCAGCAGCAGCCAATATAAAACAACCTGCCCGCTCCAATCCACAACAGTCCACCCCACTCCAATCGGCCCCACTCCAATTCCAAACAATCGGCCCCACTCCAATCCCAAACAATCGGCCCCAATCTGCCCAACTCATCCCAATTCACCCCACTCCAATCCACCCTACACAAATCCAATCCACCCCAATGAAATCTACCTCACTCCAATCCAATCTACCTCACCCCAATCCAATCTACCCCACATACTCTTCAATCCACCCCACTCCAATTCACCCCACCCCACGCCCATCGAAATAATCTGTCCCACACCAATCTGCTCTACTCCAAAACAATCTGCCCGGGCGCACACACACACACACACAGACAGATTTCGAGATTATCGCAGCCGCACCAGAGTACTTCACAGGTCTTTACAAGACCATTTACATGTTAACGAGGCTTTGTTTATTTTTTCACTCCTTCATCTCCACTAGGGGCATGGCGAAAGGCGACAAATCCTTTCTTTGGCACTGGTAACATTTGCCTACTGTCTTGCTGCGTGGATATTTCTTTTTCTATGCAGCGCAGGAGAAAAGAAGTTTGTTTATTCTGATTCACCTTTCCTAACCCCTGCAGCTGCTTATCACATCAGGCTGTGACACAAAGTTTGACTAATGGAGCAGGTAAGAGAATGTGTTACTATTTGTTTTTCTTTTTAAAATCTGCACAGGCCCAGCAGGACACATACTTCGTGTGTGCTTCATTTAAACAGTTTTTATCATTATCATGGCCGATGCAGGACAACAATAAGACAATAAAAAATGCCCAGATAACACTGGTGATTAAAGATCCTGCTGGAGAGCAATCATTTGTCTGTTAGTAGTTTTTAAATGCAGATGAACTGTATTTTATGTGGAAGCTCAGTGGGTTACTGCCTTTGTCACAGAGATCCTTGTGTTACTTGCAGTTCAGAAGTTACAATCCTAACGTAGGACAGTGACCAATGAACTGTCATCAAAGAGCTGCATGCAAACCTGAATGGTATAGTTAGAACTTCGCTTTTTTCGTTTAGTGATATAGTTAGAACTTCCTCAGTCTTTCATTATTCTAATGTTGCTAAAATGAGTATGTTTGGGCAGATATACATTTTTATCAGTAAAGCCAACCCCTAACCACTGGAGTACTCTTTAAATCCTGAGTTTGTGCTTCTCCAGACCAAACCCTCTTAAAATATACTGCCCACCGGTATGGATGACATGTGATTCATACACCTTGTAATCCTCATTGGCTTATGTGACATTCCCTATAGACTGATTTACATACTTGTATGATTCATTGTCTCTGTATAATGTGTGCGTTATGTAAAGTACTGACACACACTACACTGATATGAGTAGCGCTATACAACAAATGAAATGCATATGAGAGAGGGGCTATGTAAAGATAAGGGCACTGTTGGAGGGTGGCAGTGAGGGAATCCGAGGAAGAGGTCATGAGGTGGAGGGGGAGCTAGGGAGAGATGAGGGGCACTGGTGGAGGGTGGTAGTGAGGGAGTCTGAGGAGGAGATCATGAGGGGAGGGGCTACGGAGAGATGAGGGGCACTGGTGGAGGGTGGCAGTGAGGGAATTCGAGGAGGAGGTCATGAGGGGGAGGGGCTATAGGGAAATGAGGGGCACTTGTGGCGTGTGGCAGTGAGGGAATCCTAGGAGGAGGTCAATAGGGGGGCCATGGAGGGATGAGGGGCACTGGTGGAAGGTGGTAGTAAAGGTATTTACGGAGAAAGAGGTTATTGGTGCGGCGCCAAAAAGACTTTCGCATCAGCGCTAAAGCCGGCCCTGTCATGGCCTTTCTGTTTTTGTTTATTTAATTAGCAGTCTGGTCATAAGGGCTACTGTGGAACATACTTTAAAGTCCGTGCTAATTATATTTACTGCTATATTCAATGTTTTAAGTTTGAAGGTGATTTTACTAATGTTTTTACCGGGAAAAATGAAAGTGGAGCCCGATGGTGCCTGATATGGGGGCTGGGGCCCAAGGTCAGCTGTGAGATAAGGTGCACTGGAGAGGAGTAGTGGATAATCAAGCCTGTAAGGGAGTTCGTTGCAGAGTTCGGGGTTAGGTGGAGGTAGTAATGAAGAGGGATTCTCCCTGAAGGCTCGCACAGAGGGAGCCCGAGAAGTGTCACTTGCCTGATACTCCCACCTCAGAAACCTCCTCTTCCCATCAAAGGAACATTACATGGAAAAAACACTTTTTGAGAGTGATAATATTTAGAAAGAGATTTGGAAAAGAGTGCGTTTTACTGGGCCTTGTAAGACTAAGAAGAGATAAAGGAGGGCCCTGAAGCAGGCCTGCCTAGACATATATGCGACAAATCGAGCCCGCAGTGGCCCACCCAAATGCACCCTTGGCCCACCCAAATAAAAATTCCTGGAACCGGGCCTGCTTGGAGGCATGCTTAACATGCAGTGATTACGCGATGGTAACTTTGTATCTAGTTTCCTATCCTATCAGATGCTATTTTATTGCAGCCTTTTGTTGCCCTTATCTACAGCTCATTGCAAAGTGTTCACACCCCTTGCAAGATGTTTTATGGGTGCTTCAGGAAGGAGACAGCCCCATTAAGATAAAGATCAGGATTCAAACACTATGTCTGTTTCTCAGACTGTTTTTCCATATGGTGTAATAAGCAGAAATTAACCAATACTTTCCCTGCCTCACATGGTATGGACTTGCCCGAAACTACGGGGGTATTGGGATCATGTTCGTACCATAATCACTGGGGCTGCACATCGTGAAATACTAAACACCATGGAAGACTGCATATTAGGCCTACACAAACAAGTCTCCAAACAAAGTGCAATATCGATTTATAGATTTGGCGCTTATTTTAGCACTTCGTGTCATCACAATGCGGTGGAAGTTGCGGAACCCCCCCTCTGTGCTCATATGGCACGGCGAGTTGTTGCGCTGGGGCTCAGCGGAAAGTGCTGCTTTGCGTAATGAGGAATTTAGAGGCTTACGTAAGACTCCTATAGCGCTAGAGTGGGATGTGATGCTGGAGGTGTGTAAAGCAGTTGACATTCACCAATACGCCACTGAAATTCCTCAGTTGTAGGCGCACTAAGACACCCATTCCTCGAGTGCCATGCAATATACCCTATTAGAACATCTCTTCTAAATGTAGCCGGCACCGTATACCATAGGATAATTCTGATACATGAGGTATTCTTGGGATCAGAGGGAGGGGGGAGGGGGAGTTGGGGTATAGTTTGATGGAGAATCTCTGTAATTATGGCCATAGGCATGGGGTAGGCCTCCGTCTCAAAACACTGTTGCACATTACTGTCATGGCGAAAAATGTTAGATGAGTTGGGCCCATGGGCCATATATGTGGTGGCATTGTATATATGTTACATGAATATAGTGACACTACAAAGTTCTTCATGTGATGATGCCACCCTCTCAATGGGTGTATTGTGTAACACGTTTATGATAATACCCGTTATGTAATGTAGTAATGTGCTGCATCTGTTCTATGAAAAACAATAAAACTATGTTTAAAAAAACCACAAAAAAAAAACCAATACTTTCAAAGTAGTGCTTTGTTTTCACTACATAATAAAAAACATTTCAATTTGGTCTACACAACAGGCGCTTTATTTTCAGACTACATTTACGGCTGCTTTTTGTTGAACATGTTTTGCTTTGTGCAAACTTTTCGTTTATTTGCAGCCTGCACCAATTATTTCTCTCGTCAGGGCTGCGTTTATTTTATAAGTGTTGCCCTCCGTTTTTATAAACTAAAGTTTATTAAATTGTTTGCACACAATCAATGTCTTTCGATTATATGTATTGGCGCTTTCTTTATGTACATGTCCAAATCAGATACCCGTTGGTATTATTATTTTTTTAATGTTGACCTCCCTGTGAATTCTGCTCCTTGGCATGCACACAACTGCCAGATCCCTGGAGCACTGCTTCACAGATGTGTTTCACTATCCACCGCAGCAAAGTACAACCAAGTTGTACAAGGAGTCCATTGTTTGCCCTCCTGTACCCCTTTCCACTTATGGTTCTAGCATGATTCCAAGGCAGACTTTTCCCATGGAGTGATGCCGATTTTGTTGTTCATTTTTTTTTTTAAAAAGGAGACTGTATAATTTGCTTAACTTCTGGTTAATAATCCCATATACTTTAGGCGCAAGGCCAGGAAAATCACCAGCCCATATTGGATACTTTTACATTTTTTCCTATTTTTTATTATACATATATTTGGGTGTGTGTGTGTGTCACACTCTTGATTGTGAATATTCCAAAACTGCTGATCCATTATGAAGCTTGCTTCCCTCAGTCGGGAACCTTCTCACCCTTTCACTGTTATTAATCCTTTTTAACAACTTTAAATCTTACACACGTTTTTGTATCATTCCAGACGCAGCATTTTACTTCATTTAGTTTTTGCAAAAAAAAAAAAAAAACTATCTAAGGAAAAAAAACTGTCATTAGATACTAAATGCATATTATGTTTGCACTTCTACTGTATTATTTTGTTACCCAACATGGAAAAATTTAATTTTAAACAGACATAATAAAATAGCTTTATCATTTGCAATACCAATAGCTCTAACTTCCACAAATGCGAGACCGATTGCATTGCAAATGCTTGTATAACATTAGAACCAGGGGTTGTTTACGAGTCTCCTAGGTCAAGGCGTAACTAGCTTTTCAGTCCAGTTATTTTAATTTGCATTCTGGGACTTGTCGCTTTTTTCATAAATTACAGCTAAATGTCACAGAATGCAAAGGAAAAGCATACCTGACGTTGCTTTTGACGGAAGTACTGGACCCAGGAAACTTTCTACAAACAAGAAAGATTTTGCCTTCTTGTACCACCCAAAATAATATACTGCATAGCTAAAAACTAAGAAGGTCCCACAGGCGGGACCTACTGCATTGAGAAGGCTTGTTATGCGTTTTTTTCCAGGGAAAAAGTACTAGAGTGAGTTTGAGAGCATTAGCGAAAAGTCATTGACCTGGTCCTCACAGACTGCATAACAATTCAGGCTACTCTACTGAATGGTGTAGACGAGCACAGACTGAAGAGTTGAGTTTGTTCCCTAAACCCAGTGGTGGAATAGTAGAAAGCACTAAAATATTAGGGTCTGTGAAACAATTTACCAGGCTATAAGCCTAGAAGATATAGATGTTGACGTAAGTCTGTTTTGAATAAAAATAATTAAAAAAGACATTAAATGTCAAAAAGATCTGAGAAATACTTTGGGACTCCAGAACTCCCATCTGTTAGGGAGCTCATGTCATCGACCCTATACCTACAGGCCTCTATGTATACAACCCCGCATTGCATCCTGTGAAGCTTCTAGACACTGCTATGATGCCAGGCAATGCCACTGGCACCAGTGTCTCAACATTGTACATTATCTTTACGGATCCAGGCTGGCGTCTAGCAAGGAGGTTAAAGAAAGAAATTTGCAACAGCCTATATACTTTACAAATATTTTTTTATCGTAAAAGTTATGAGATAAACAAAACTTACATGTTCAATTAATGCAGTGCAGGAACCTTCCACGGGTAGGTAGTGTAAAAAGGTGTACATGGTAACCGACCACTATGAGGAATTGACATTGGTAACCAGTGCCAGAAATGACTTTGGTCTCCAGAGTACTTACTTTAAAACCTATCACTAGCATCAAATTGACTGCCCACAGCACGTCCATCTCTTACCTCCAGCTACAATTGCTCTGCATGCACATGAAGTGAGTGCCAAACAAGTATGGCCTCAGCTTCTTCAGAGCCCAAACCACAGCAAAGGCTTCCCTCTCAATAGCTGACCAACGTTTCTCTCTGGGGGTCAACCTTCTGCTGATAAAAGCTACTGATTGATCCTGACCCTCTGCATTAAGTTGTGACAACACAGCCCCTACCCCCAACTCAGATGCATCTGTTTGGACAATGAATTGTTTGGAATAGTCAGGACTTTGCAGAATGGAAGCAGTGCACATGGCCTGCTTGAGATCATCAAATGCCTTTTGACAGCTAACTGTCCACTGAACTTTCTTGGGAATTCTTTTAGATGTGAGATCATTTAAGGGAGTCACTATGGACCCATAACCCTTAACAGATCTTCTGTAGTACCCAGTCAGGCCCAAGAAATCTCTGACCTCAGTCTGGGTATTAGGAGCAACCCAGTCCATTATGGTCTGGGTTTTGCTCTGTAATGGTTGAACCTTGCCTCCACCTACAAGGTGGCCCAGGTATACAACCTTGCTCTGCCCTATTTGGCACTTTGTGGCCTTGATAGTGAGGCCTGCTTTCTGCAGAGCCTCCAAAACATTCTTCAGGTGGACCAGGTGATCCTCCCAGGTGGAGCTAAAGACAGCTATATCATCAAGATATGCTGCACTATAGACTTTCAGGCCGGTAAGGACTTTGTTCACCAACCTTTGGAATGTGGCAGGTGCATTCTTCAAACCAAAGGGCATTACAATAAATTGATAATGCCCACTACGGGTTGAAAATGCTGTTTTTGGTTTGGCACTCTCAGCTAGTCTGATTTGCCAATATCCAGCAGTGAGGTCAAATGTGCTCAAGAAATTGGCTGAGGCCAAAGTGTCTATGAGTTCATCTGCCCTAGGAATAGGGTGAGCACCAGTCCTAGTGACTGCATTGAACCCCCTGTAGTCCACACAAAACCTAATTTCTCATACCACCCTGGGTATGAGGTTTGGGTACTAGGACCACTGGACTAGCCCAAGGGCTATCTGAGGGTTCAATTACTCCCGATTCCAGCACCTTTTGGACCTCAGTCCTGATGCAGTCTCTGACATGGTCAGGCTGCCAGTAAATCTTATTTTTAACAGGTAAGCTCTCACCTGTGTCCACTTCATGGGTACACCAGGTGGTCTGACTAGGAGTCAAAGAGAACTTATGTCTGTATTGATTGTGGACCTTCCTGCAATCAATCTGCTGTTGCTCAGTGAGGCTGCCTGCCAAGGCCACACCATCAACTGAGCCATCATCAGGGTTCTGTGAGAGGAGGTCAGGGAGTGGGTCACTCTCTTCCTCCTGTCCCTCATCAGTAGCCGTGAGCAAGCCCATGTCTGCCCTGTCCACATAGGGTTTGAGCCTGTTTACATGGAGCACCCCGTGTGGGCTCCTAGGAGTTCCAAGGTCTACCAAGTAGGTGGCCTCTCCTTTTTGCTCAATGATACTATGGAGTCCACTCCACTTGTCCTGGAGAGCTGCTGGGGCCACAGCCTCCAACACCCATACTTTCTGTCCTGGCTGTTAAACAGTCAGTATAGCCTTTTGGTCATGCCAAGCTTTTTGCAATTCTTGACTTGACTCAAGGGATTAGCTGGCCTTCTTCATGTATTCAGCCATCCTGGAGCGGAGACCAAGTACATAGTCTACTATGTCTTGTTTGGGAGGTTTGGGAGGTAACTCCCATCCCTCCTTCACCAAACACAAGGGACCCCTAACTGGATGCACAAACAAAAGTTCAAAAGGGCTGTAGCCAACCCCCTTTCGTGGGACCTCTCTGTAGGCAAAGAGAAGGGAGGGCAACAGGACATCCCATTTTCACCTAAGCTTTTCTGGTAGGCCCATGATCATGCCCTTTAGGGTTTTGTTGAACCTTTCAACTAACCCATTGCATTGTGGGTGATAGGGTGTGGTGAATTTGTAATTCACTCCTTCCACATTGCAGTAATGTAACTAGACATGAAGTTTGCACCTCTGTCAGTCAAGACCTCCTTAGGGAAACCCACTATGGGAAAAATTCCCAGGAGGGCTCTGGCCACCACAGGAGCTGTGGTGGTTCTAAGGGGTATAGCTTCTGGATACCTAGTGGCATGGTCCACCACCACTAGAATGTAATGGTGCCCAGATGCTGTTGGAGGGTTCATGGGACCAATTATGTCAATCCCAACCCTCTCAAAGGGAACCCCCACCACAGGTAGTGGTATTAGGGAGGCCTTTGTGGTACCACCTGACTTACCACTGGCTTGACAGGTGGTACAGAAGTGACAAAATTCCTTAGTGTCTTCTGACATGTGAGGCCAGGGAAAGCAAGGGACAAGCCTGCCCCAAGTCTTGCTTTGGCCTAAGTGTCCTGCCAAGGGAATATCATGTGCTAGGGTGAGTAGGAAGCCACTAAACTTCAGAGGTATGACGGTTGGACTTGGCCCTTTTTGCAGGGTCATCCCTGAACTTTTTGCCTTCCTACTGGTATTTGTTTTCTGACCTGGTGTTGGTGGTTTTAGGACTCTGGGCACTTTTTCACTGCTGTCCAGTGTAAAGTGCATGTGCTCTCTATGGTAAAACGTGGTAAGATTGGTTTACACCTGTTTGGCTAATTTAATTTACCTGTCAGTCCCCAGTAAGGTGGTATCTCATATACCCGGGGTCAGTAAATTAAATGCTACTGGTGGGCTTGCAGCGCTTATTGCGCCACCCGCCAAAGTAGCCTTTCAAACCCGTCTCAGGCCTCTGCCATTGCAGGGCCTGCGCGCGCAGTTTACTGCCGCTGTGACGTGGCACGTCTGTGACTCCCCTTTTACTACATATCAGTCACCCCTAAGATAGGCCCTAGCTAGCCCTATGGGCAGGGTGCATTGGAGGTAAAAGGTAGGACATGTGCCTTCACTGTGTGGCATGTCCTGGTAGTGACAAACAGCCATTTTGGTTTCTCACTACTGTGAGGCTGCCCTCTCATAGGAATGCATTGGGGATTCCCTGATATGTGCTTCAGTGGTAATTCCTGATCCGAGAGGGGTAGAGTGGTCAAGTTTGGTATGTTTAGAATAGTGGTAATATATCCTGCGCAATGGTGTTCGCAGATTTATTATCACTATTTTAGAAATGCCACTTTTAGAAGTGGGCATTTCTGTGTGCTATGTGTCTTTGTGCCTGCCTGATGTGTATTGCATGTCTGGCTCTGGAGTGACAGGGGCTGGGTGAGTCAGCACTAGGCTGAATAGGCCAATCTGCACTGGGAGTGGTACAAAGGAGGAGGAGGATGGAGGAGTAGCCCCTGGGACTGAATAGGACTGTGCCTGCCTTCCACAATGCTGGCTCCGCCCCCCTGTGGTGTGTCTGGGGCCAGGGCCTACACTGACAAAGGGGGTGGTGGTGCACCTTTAGAAAAAGTTGCGAGTGCCCCCAGAACTGGTTTGGACCGGGCGCAGAGCCCTGTGGCAGGGGGAGAACAAAGACACTAGGGGTATAAGTATTGGGGCTGTGACCCCATGAAAGGTTGTTGTGCTGCTTGGTGCTACATGAGACCGGCAGGCTGCCGGTCTGCCAGGAGGAACCGCCGCTGGGGATTGACCTGCTGCCCTGCTTGGCAGCTGAGGCGTCTGCTGTCTGTCTTGGAGCCCCAGTGCGCTGGCCTGCCTGTGCACTCCTTGGAGGGGAGTGCTAATTGCTCCCTGCTGATGTCTGCAGGTGGGAGCCTCTTAGAATATTGACCAGACTTCCAGGTGGTGATTTGGCAGCAGGCGCGTGATGAGCGTTTTTCCCTGAGCCTAAGAAAAGGGGGCTCCTGCTGACCAGCGCCCCGTGTGCGCTCTATCTTCATTGCCCCTGCAAGCCAGTGCCGAGGAGCAGCGTGTGGCCATGCTGTGGGCGGGGGTGAAGGGGCAGCAATCCCCAAATCAAAAAGTGGCAGAGGCTCCGCTCCGCATTGTGTGGCAGAGGAGGTGGCAGGAGCAACGGAGACCTCGCTCCGTGAAACCACAGGACCGGAAGCCAGGCGGCGCTTGCCTGACTGTGGGCGAGGCTCCCGTGAGAGAAGGGAGAGCCCCGCGTGTTATCTAAAGCCCATCGGGCAGCAGAGAGAAGGTCCACGAGAAGTAAGGAGTGGAGAGCTGCAGTGAGGGAGCGCTCTCCCTCCCTTTGTTTTGGAGGAAACTGCCAGAGTGCGGGGGAAGCCGAAAGTCAGGCAAACTTCGTGCCTGACTGGGGGGGGGGGGGTAACGGCCAGAGAGTCGAAGCCTCGCAGGCATTCAGTGCCTAAGGAAAGGAGAAGTCAGTGCGGGCAGCTGCAACGTGGAGCTGAGCCTCTTTCTCTCGCTTCAACCAGGGCCGCAGTGTGGTGACGTCAGGGGGCCCAAACAAAGGAGAGGTTGAGTCGCCGGAAGGCAGGAGACAGCCTGGTTGTGGACAGAGCCACCTCCCCAGAACGACGCTGCCGGAGAGTTGACCAAAGAGGCCCTGGTGAGTAGGGCCAGCCTGGCATACTTGTTTTTCCTGAATCTTGTCAGAGCTGCGCCGCAGGCTCGCGGGCGGCTGCAACGTCGGGGACAGTCTTTAAGGAAGGAGGCAAGGGTGAGTGGCACCCCTGCCCCCCCTCGCATTACGGGCATTGTTCTTGGGGCCTTGCAGGGCGAGCACAGGACAGGGCCCCTATAGAGTGTCCTGACTTTGGGAGCAGATTGTGAGCTGGGAAGCTCGAGGGCTCCCGGGGACATAGGGGCATCTTGTGGGCACACTGTGGGGAGCCTCAAGAGATTGGGAATCGGACGCAGGCTGGGAGGGAAACCCTCGCCAGAGGTCCCAGTCCTGCTGAGTAGCAGCGCCCTAGTTACAGCGAGGAATGTTGACGATATCAGGGTGTCCTACTTATGGTGACTACAGTAGTTTTAATACCTGATACCAGGAGAGGTTCCTGTGCTGGGGGCTCGACCTAGCTGCTCCAAGTGTTTGGGTCCTAAGGCAATAGGCGTTTACTTTAGTGTACTACGTGTGCTGTGATGACAATGGCCCGATTGGCCCAGGGATTCATGATTTATGTTATGACCTGATGTGATTAGGCTTTAGGGTTACATTGCCCAGGATTGATACTCTACGCATCATATGGTGATTAGAGTGTTCTCGGGGGCACGTTCTCAGTATTTCTTATGGCCCTACTGTGATGTGATGCATAATGTGACTTAGGCCTAAAGTGATTATGCATAATGTGTTTATGCCCAATGTGAATGCCTAATGTGGTTCACGCATAAGTGCTAATACCAGTAGTTGCTGGTTGTTTTACGTTCACTACTTGCATTCTAATGGTTCTGACAGTGGCCCAATTGGCCCTGCCATGTATATAATCCCCTGTAAAGTACTAACCAGTGCCAGTTGGCACAGTGTATATTTGTGATTGTGATCTATTGTGTTTATGAGTAATACAAAGGCTATTTTTTTTAATATAACCTTGTGTGGAGTTTCTTTTGTGGTGTGCCTAGTGTGTCGCTGCTGTGTGAGTGTGTTGCGCAAACGCTTTACACATTGCCTCTGGGATAAGCCTGACTGCTTCTGCCAAGCTACCAAGGGGGTGAGCAGGGGTTATCTTCAAGGTGCAACTCCCTTACCCTGACTACATTGATGGTTTCTGCCTGGCTTAGGCGCATGCCTAGCCAACCAGAAATCCCATTTATAACAATGACCAACGTCCTGGTGGCACCAGGCTTGGGGTCTCTACCCTCTGAATATAGGAGTTCCTTATCCAAATAGATCCTTTGGGACCCACTGACATTCCCAGCAGCAGTTTGCTGTCTGAGGGGTTCAAAAGAGGGGCAGGTTTGCTGCTCCTGACTCAGCTCTGCCCTGGAAGGGCCCCTTGACCACAAGAACTCAACCTGATCAGGTTCCAGTTCATCTGGGCCAGTTCCTTCACAGGGACTGGGGTCATCTCCTTCAAGAGACTGATCCTCTGTCTTAGTCTGGAGGGGGGGGGGGGGGAGACACAGCCTTACCCCTCCTGCTCCTTCTCTTGGAAGGCACCTGGTCCATCTTTTCAGAATCCGGGGCCTGTTCAGTAGACATCTGTTTGGCCTGTGACCTAGTCACAGCAAACACATCTGCAGTGATGCCCAACATTGCTGCATGTGTCCTGAGTTCCACTTCAGCCCAGGCTGAAGTCTCCAAATCATTGCCCACCAAGCATTCCACAGGGAGGTCTGAGCTAACCACCAACTTATTTGGGCCAATTACCCCTCCCCAGCTGACATTAACAACTGCCAAGGAATGGTCTGTCCTGACATTGTTAGCATTGGTCACTAGGTACATCTCACCAAGTATGATCTGTTCAGGGTCCACAAGATCTTTTGTCACCATAGTGACACTTGCACCTGTGTCCCAGTATACCATGGCCTCCTTGCTATTAATCAAAGGCTGCTGTCTGTATTTGCCCAGGTTACTGGGACTTACAAATAAGGTGGCAACATCTATGCCACCATCACAGACAAGCACAGCCTGAGCTGGAGTTCTGACTAGGCCAGAACCCACCTCAGAGCAAAGGTTAACCCTACTAATCCCTTGTTACCTGTACCACCACTTGAAACTGTACTAGGGGGAGCAGTTGCCTTAGGGGCAGTGGTGGTTGGAGTTGAATCCTTGGCCTTTGGACAACTGGCATCTTTTGTCCAATGGGTCTTTTCTTTTCATAAGTAACACCAAGGTTTCCTTTTGCCTTTTCCCTTTTTAGATTGTGACTCTGTTGCTGCCATCATGGGATTCTAGTCCCAATTATTTCTAGCTCTCTGGACTTCTAGGGATTCCTTGTCTAGGGTCAACTGCTCTTGCCTGAGCCTAAACCCAGCGTTCTCAAGTTCAAGCAGTTGATACCCCCTGTCTAAGGAATGGTCCCTCTTGCTAGATACACAGGTCCCTACAGACTGTCCTGAGTGATGTGACTCTGAAGAGGGAGATTTAGATCTCCTTGGTAAACTCTGCACTCTTCCAGGAGGGGTGAAGAGAGGGCCATTTTGGCCTTCTCCACCATCTCCCTGAAGATCTGAGTTGTCCAGGTGGGAATCATCTTGATCCTCCTGGCCAGGGTTTGAATCTAGGTCACAGATGGTGTCACCTCCTGACCTGTCTTCATTCCCTGTCCCACCCACTCTATCCTGTTCATCTGACACAGGGGTCTTCCTAAGGTCATCTAACAGTAACACCTCAATGAGGCGTTGAGTGTTGGCATTTCTCCCTGTCTTCAGCTTTCTAGAGACACACATGGCTTTCAATTCCTGGAATGTAAACTCATTGTATCTAGAAGGCAGAGAGCCACTGCTGGCTTCTCCTTTAGAAGACATACTAAGTGTGGTGTGGTGTATGCACCAACCTAACCTAGGGGGGAACTAAACTCTCTTAGGTTGGAGAAAGGGTGTCCTAGGCCCTTGACTACCCAAACCAAAGTTCAGTAGAACTTACTTATTCAAAGCTGGTATTATATGTACCTAGTACTTTAGTGGTTTTCAGTTAAACAATACAAAGATTTATCTGGTAAAACAATTGCAAGCTTGAATCCCAACCGCTGCACACCAATGTGAGAAGTTGGCCTGGTATATGCTATCCATTAATTAAAGTGGGCACCTTGCACCAGTCCAAACGACCCTTATGATGTATGAGGTCAAAGACAACCTTTAGAAAGCTATCCTAGTGGTAGCTGTGGAGAGCAGCCTTCAGGCTTAATCTTGAAGGAATGTAAAGCAGCTTGTTTTACCAGAATATCACCTTTAGTATCAACTAAATGAAAGGAGAACCACACAGTAGTTATAAAAATATGTATTTATTTATATAACACTCTCTAGTATCCTCTACAAGAGGATACAACACAAAGCACACAATACTTAAGCAAAGAAACAGTTGTAAGTAGCACAATACACAGTGGGCTCCAGGGGGAAACCAAACCATATACTAAAATAGTGGTATAAGAACCACGACTGGAGTCGAGGCAGTGTCTAGAGCACGTAGACTCGCTGGGACCCCAAGGAACCACCCAAGGTGAGTAGAAAGGGACCCCACGGAGGATGGGTGCAGCGTGCCAACATGACCGCGGGCTCTGTACAATTCTATTGGGAAGTAGCGGTTACAATTTTAAAGTTTAAGGACCCTTCTCGGTGGACTTCAAGGAAATCCTTTTGAACTTAGAAGGTTGGAGAGCCACCCCACCCGTGGATACCAGAGTACCCAAGTTACCTATCCCAGAGAAGCCGGGTGCATAGGTCTAGAGTGGTGTCAGAAACCGCCGTCGGTCTCAATGGGGGACTTCAAAGAAGAACTGCTGCCGGGAAGAAAGAAAGTGTCCGTTGGAATCCAAGGGTGGATTCGTGATGGGAGGAACCTGAAAGCAGAGGGGACAGAGTCTGGGTCACTTCAGGGTGACCAGGGGCTCGGTAGACGAATGCCCACCGATGTCGGGTGCTTCAGGTGCGAAGAAGGGATGCTCGACTCTCCAGCCACGAGGACCAGTAGACGTCGAGGACGACCAGGAGCTGGAGGCGAGCTGTCCCACGAAGGATGTCGAGTGCTGAGGGGTCAGTGTCCGGCGGGAGCACCAACAACCCTTGGCAAGAGCAACCCACGCAGGAAGGTCAAACAGGTTACGGTGTGGATCAGCAAGGTCCAGAGGACTAACCAAGCACTGGGGAGTCAGGGCACGTCTGGAGCAACCAGGAAAGCCCAAAGGAAATCAAGATGACCCTCAAGAGGACCCACAGGTCGAATGACCAGGAGTCAGGAGGGGACCTAGAGCAGGATCACAAAGTACCAGCCCACGGAGCACTCGGTGCAAGGAGGCCGGAGTTCTTTGGTGGAAATACTGCTCAGGGTCAGGACTACACGGAGTCCAATGCACAAGCTCGGGAATCGCCAACAAGCATATGCACTTGCAAAAGTACGCGGTGCACAGGGGTTCGGGTTATGCGGTCCCCACGAGGGATACTGGCCTCAAACTCAGAGAGAGGGCAGCTCGACCTCAGGGAACTTCGGAACCCACCTCCTGTGTTGCTGGAGCCTTCGGAGTCCGCAGGAGCTCAGGATCAGCAGACCGGTCAGGTGCGTTGCAGTGCCTGCGAATGCAGGGGAGTGACTCCTTCACCCCAAGGGAGATTCTTCAGTTGTCCTTAATGATCCACAGGTCCTGCACAGAGCCTGTATGGTGCAAGGGCACAGACGATGCTTTGGACGGAGAGGGAAACAAAGTCGGGCCCAGCCGAAGTCCAGTGTGTCCAGAGGGTCTAAGGTCAGTGGTTTCTTGTTGCAGAATCTTGTTCCACATAAAATCTAAAGTCTTACAGCCAGGTAAGCCCTTATGTACCCACGGGAGAGGGTTGGGCAGATTCAGGGGACCCTCCTAGGGGAGGGTCAGGACAGAGGGGTGGTTACACCCATGTCCTTTGTCCAGTTTCGCGCCTGAGTAGGAGCCCACGGCTCCCAGAACTGGTTTGATATGCACAGGGACACCAAATGTGCCCCAGGTGCAGCCTTTCAGGCACTGTGTCAGTGCCCCCACCCAGCCCCAATACACTAAATCCTGTCTGGGAGGTGGTCACACCTCCCTGTGACAGGATGCCTATTGTGCTGCCTTCCTCTGCTCGAGCTTGGCTCAGCAGCAGGAGAGCAGAAATGTGTCTCTGGTCGGCAGCATCCATTTTGTGCTGTCCGGGTCGAGAAGGCTGGCACCGGGAAGACCAGTGACCCCATGAAGCTCATTTCAGAAGGGTGGAATCATACCTCCCACACCGGTTACCGGTATGGAGGTATGATTCCAAGGTGTTTGATACCAAACACGACATGTTTTGTTTCAGCCGTTTGAGATAGCATTTACCGCGAGGTTATAATGCACCTCTACCTATATGTCTGGCTGAGTCACAGACAACCCGGGAGAATGGTCTCCGAAGGCTGCAGAGGGGCTCTGCTCATGCAGGGGCACCCTCTCACGTAAAACCGAGCACCCTGCCTTCAGGATTGTTAAGGCCTGCTATAGGGGTGACTTATAAGTTTCAAGTGTACTGACCAATAGATATAGTGCACCTATATCTAAAGTAAGTGGTGCAAGGACCAACTTACACAGGCTGCAATGGCAGACCTGTAGTTCCATTTTGCATGGCTTCTCATTGGTGGCATAATACATGCTTCAGCCCATGGGACACCTCTGGGGTACCTATGCCCTGGGTACATGTGTACCATATACTAGGGACTTATAAGGGTACCCCAGTATCCAATCTGGAGTGTACCAAAGTACATGGCATAACAGTTTAAGGAGAAAGCAGATAGACTGGGGTCCTGATTAGCAGGATCCCAGTCAGACTAGTCAAAACAGTGTAATATCAAGCAAAAACTGGGGGTAACCATAAGAAGCAGATCCTACTTTCCCTACACTGGTGTTCCTCAGATCTCAAGTGCAATGGTTATTTTCAATGGCGAGTAACACTACTTCATCTAGGAAATACAAAAGAAGGGATAGCAATTCTTTTGACTAATAAGATAAAATGAAAGTATAAGAGTTTTAAATATTCTTTTACTCTCTTTCAAGCAGTAAACATATCCCCCCTTGAGGGTGGGTGCTTAAAGGCTCCCATTTTGATGGTGAACATTTATATAGCTCCTTATATACTGACAATGACCTTTTTGATGGTATTTTTGCCTTCATAACCAAGGCCACGGATCAGGAGAGTGAACTTCAGGCTATTTTGGTTGGAGACAAATTATTTAAGTCTCCAACCATGTCATCAGCTTATTTTTGGAGATTGACAAAGAGGAAGCGCTGCATATTCCCCCACTATTTTTTTCACCAAATATAAGAACGGATAAGAAAGTGCAGGTACTCCTTGACCAATTGGAAAAAAATAAATGTGTGACTGTAAATGGGAGATTCACCCTAGACTCCCTTGCGCATTATACACATCCAACAGGATATACTATCATGAATTATCCTATTATTTCATACTCATTGTTTTATCTTTTATGTGATTTGAAAATCTTAGATTCCATGCTTAGTGATCACAGACTACTAGTCTTCTCCCTAGAAACAAGTAGGACTCTAGTAGGGTAATGGAAAATCGATGGTCCCAACTCAAAATTTAATAAAAACTCCGGTAGAACCCAATGGGACCCTAGTAAGATCTCTAATTTATAAGGGCTTCTCGATAGGGCTGTTAAATGATTTGGACTCCTGGAAAGCAAATGTTTTTACTTTTCTTGCAATTCATGAAGCAGATTACAAAAATCCCATCCTGAGGCATACTAAGGCTCTCTATAAACCAACATCTCTGCCCATACTTCTGTTGAACAAAGAAATAAATAAGCTGATTAGAAAGCAGTTTGCTTCCTTTTCCAAGGAAAGAGATAGCTTCATATCTCTATTGAAAAGAAAAGAAAAGTAGTCGCTTGAAGACAAGTATAAAAAAAGCACATCTTAGACCATAGGTGGGTAGATTTAAGAGAAACTGCATGGAGAAATATATGAGAAGATTTTGGGAGATAGTCGCAGATTGCTGTGGAACTAGTGTAAGGTCCCACCCCTACCCGATAGGAGCGGACAGCAGGGTCAGCTTCATCTCAGTACTATACGCAGAGAATATAGGAATATTGAAGAGCTGCCCACTGGCCCTGATATTGTTACAGCTAGTTATGACGCCCCTTCCGTGCTGGAGATCGAGTCTTCAATTCACGCCTTGTGGACTTCTGCCGCAATGGGCCAAGATGAAGTGCCGATCTCGGTAATATAAAAAGAAGCTAAACTTTGGGCTATGCTATTATTCCCTGGTCTTTGAATTTTGTTATTTTAATGCAACAATGCCCTTTTCATGGACTGGAAGTATTGTAGTTCCATTACACAAAAATGGTGATTGTAGCTCGCCCGTAAACTCAAATTGCCCTGTTAGACACAGTAGGTGAGGTCATCACTAGAGGGTTATTGGCCCAGCCTAATACCTGGGCAGAAGAGAAGATGATTATCCTGTTAGAGCAAAAGGGCTTTATGGAAAAAAACATGGGACCTTGGATAATACTGCAGCCCTCCAACTCATCAATGAAAAATATGTGACCGTCAGAGGTTCTGCAGTATATGCCACGTTTATCAACTTTCCACAGCTTTTGATAAAGTTGACCGTCCAACGTTATGGAACAAGTTGGTAAACCTCAGCATGCCAGGAATTCTATTGCATTTAATTGTCGCCCTTCATTCCACAACCTGGTGTCAAGTTTTGCTAGGGGGTGGCCCAAGGCTATCCGAGAGGTTACTGACGAAAAATGGTTAGAAGCAGGGGTATTTTCTTGATCCATCGTTATTTTCCTTGTACATATTTTATCTTCTCGGTTCTCTCTCACAAGGAATAGGCTTTCATCCTAGCATTGGGGGTCGGTCAATATCCTGCTTTTTATATGCAGATGACATTGTAATTGTGGACCTAACACCTAAAGGTTTAAATGGCTGACTAGTGGTGTTGCTGCAGTATGGTGGTGCGCACTTTATGAAAATTAATTCCTCAAAAAGTACTATGTTTTCATGGGAAGAAAGGTTGTAAATTTGTAAATTATTCATGATATCAAGGCTCACAAAAACTGGAATTGGTTACATTTTACACTTTTTCTGGGGAAAATTGTATGTAGCACTCTGAATGATACTGCTGATATTTCTAATAATGTTAGTAAGGTGCAATCTCAGGACAAGGGGTTGGGCGCATTTTATAATGTTGTAGGTAGAAGAAATTTTTCACATCTTTATCTGTGTATCAGGCTAAAATCCCAGGCACCTTACTGTATTGCAGTGGAGTTAATCTATGTGGCAAGATGTTTTTTTTTTTTTTAGACAAGACAGAAGGGCAGATATTAAGGAGACTAGGATCCTGTAACACCTCAGCGATGACTGTTGCCTTAAGACTGGAATTTGGGATCAAAAGCTCCTTTGAACAAGATTTGGCGGGAGTCGTCCGGTGGGCCTTTTGAGAAGTGAAGGCCACTCCCTAAGGTATCTCATGAGTAAGGAAATCTTTGAAGTGAAATAGAAAAATATTTCTTTTGCAGAAACATCAAATTTGCTAGAGATCAATTTGAGATGGACCAAAGTTTGGGATCCTGATTAACATTAACTCAATTAAAGGTTTGTCTAAAACGAGCTTTGCATGATCTAAACTATCACTTGGACAGTAATGCTTGTAGTAATAAATGGAAATTGAATTTATTGTACAGTTAATTAAAACCTTTACAAACGTGCATCTCCTATCGTATTTTCAAAACAACAGTTTGAACAAAATGTGAGTCACTGTTAAAAACACATTAAAATGAGATAAAATAGAACCCCCGTACTCCCTGGGGAGTTGAGTAGAGCCTTCGAGAGAAAAAGTGTGAACAGTATGTTTCTTATAGCCATAAGCTTAGCGGCATAGCAGAAAGAGCTGTCCTCGTTAATCCGATACTTTACAACAGGATAGATGAAGCAGCAAAAGACAAAGTGCTGGGGCATGCAGGGGAAAGTGCAATGTGCAAGACAACATTTTAGCCTCTACAGGGATTATAGTGAATATCATGCGTGTTACATATGGCATTCATTTTGAACAGACAGTCGGTTCCCTGTGGGCATAAGCTTAGCAGCAGAGCGAGAGAAACTGTCCTCGTTAGTCAAATACTTAGCAGCAGACTAAATGAAATAAACAGAAAGCAAAGTGCCTGGGTGTGCAAGGAAAAGTGCGAAGAGCAGGAGCAGCAATTTTAACCTCTGCAAGATTCTGATAAATGGCATAAGTGTTCCGCCTAACTTACAACAAAGAAAAGTGCTGAGTGCAAAACAGCAGAGGGTTGCCTCACTGTTGCATCGGATGTTAGACCTAGTCCACATCAGGCTGTCTTCCTTTATCAAGTGCATAATTGCGTAAAATCTTACGATAAAGTAAAGCAATGCATTCATTTAAAAATCGTTAGATGCTTGGAAGAGACCAATTGTTCTAGATAAAAATAGTTTCTAAGGAGCAATCAATCCAGAGGTTCTTTTCGAGTACGGTGCGTATAGCTCCGAGCCCGGTTTGGTGGGCCATTAGAGTGTGGAGTGGCCACCCCCTCAGCCACTCAGGAATGATTGATCCGTTTAAAGTGCATGGTGTACCGATATTTAGCTGTACTGAAGTTCTCATTAAGGCGGCAGTTCAATCAGCGTCTTATGCAGATGGGGTCAGGATACCAAGTTCCACTCGGCTGCATTACTGTCTACTAACTGGTTGGCTTGTCTTTTAATACTCAGTTCAGCGGCGGTTAGGAATTTTACCAAGCGGCAGCTTAATTGGACATCCTCGCCGGAAAAGCTTGCTATCACCGCTTGTCTGCAGGTCCGAATGTGTTTCTTATTAAAGAGTGGTCTAAGAAAGGTCCAATGCTCCCATATTAGAATCCTGCAATTAGTAAGCAGGTGCACTATGTCCTCCTCTCCCTCCCTGCAGAGTCTGCAGATTGCTGGCTTCGGAGGGCGTAGCCACGGCGGCATATGGTATGCAGATGGTAATATGCCTAGGCGGAGTTTCAAGAACTTCTTTTTGATGGTTCTAGAGAAGCTAGTGTGGAGATAAGCTTGGGATGAGGCCTTGCTGTAGGACTGTATGGTAAACCAGCCATGAGCGCGCTCTGCCCGGGTAGCTTTGTCCTTGTCCTGTATGAGTGATTCTTTTTTACAGTGTTGTTTACTATTTTTTTTTAAGCTTGCTAAGGTCCCGGATAGCTCCCAAAGGTTCTGTAGCCCCAGTTCATCAAGTGAGCTGTCTAAGTAGCGTCCGGCTGGGCATGCTTCCTTGGCTTGCAGTTCTTTCCACAGATAGGCATTTAGCGAATCTGGCGGCCCCCTTTTGATTTTGTACCAGCTTTTAATGAATGCTCCTTTACGGGCGAGCTCTTGCCTTTGTATCCCGAACTCCAAACTCAATTGTGCGGGGGATGTATATCCTGGTATCCCATAAATCATTCGGATTGCTCTTGCTATTTTGCGATCCAGTGTTTCAGCATCTCTCTCTCTCATGGCTTCGCTTCCGTAAGTGATAGATGGTATAAGTTTTGCCTGGATCACTCTGGTTAAGGGGAGAAAATTCGGGCCAGAGATGTTATTTTTTAGGTTTCTTAATGCCACAGCAGTCATTATTCCCCTTTTTTTTATGGCCTGACGTTGTGCTATATAGTTCCCTTTGTTATCGATGATAATTCCCAAATATTTGTAGTTTTGTACAGCTTCCAGTTTGCATGATGCCAGTGGTTTTTTTACTTTATTTTGCGGGTGTTCACGCGCATGATTTTTGTTTTTTCTCGGTTAATGCTGAGTTTGTTCTCCTCCGAGTACCAAGATGTAATGTCGAGCAGGCGCTGTAGACCTACTGGTGTCCAGCTATTAAGCACCAAGTCGTCCGCGTAGAATAAGTTAGATAACTGGAGGCCCCTAACTTGGGAGCATGTGAGTTGCTTCCATTGAGAGAGAGGCCGATAGCTCCGCAATAAAGATTAAAAAGTATTGGGGCAAGCACACAGCCTTGTTTCAGTCCAGATGTTGTTGGGATCTTCTTTGTTAGGTGGTCTCCCGCACTCAGTTTTACTTGCACCCAGGTGTTGCTGTGTTAAAGGATTAACTGTTTTAGAAGTAGCGATGAAATGTTCAGCCTTTTTAATTTTTGCCACAGTAAGTTTCTGTTTATATGGACGAACGCTGAACTGTAGTCAATAAAACACAGATACAGGGGCTGTATTATATCAGTAATAAAAGGATTGAGATGTTGGTGATAGTCCCCATATTCTTGCAGAAGCCTGTTTGGTTTAGCGGGGTTGCTGAAATTTCTGCGGCCCATGACGTTAGTTCTTGTAGGAGTAATCCTGCGTAGTATTTGGCTTCGTTATCCAATAAAGCTACCAACTGGTAGCTTTTTGGGTTATTCCTATTGCCTTTTTTATAAATGGGTGAAATGATCGAGCCCCTCCATGATGATGGTATCGTCGATGTTTGTAGTATTGTTTCGAAAGTTGGTTTCAATACTAGGGCCCAGTATTCCGGGTCTTGTTTGAACAATGTAGGTGGGATCCCATTTGGTCCTGGAGCTCCCTCGCGCCTACCTTTGGAGATTCTTTTGCAAATTTGTGTGATCGTGATTGTAAAGAGCTGTTCCAGTATTGTATTGGAATCAATTTGAGATGTTGATACTTCCCATTTGGGCAAGAGGTTGTTAATACAGGGTTGAGTTTCTCGATCTTTATTGAAGTTGGTTTGGAGGAAGATTGTCCATGCCTCTTCTGTTACGTGCGAATTGATTCCTAGATTTAACGGATTGGCGGGAGTGTTGACCCTTTGCCAAAATTGCGAGCTGTTATTATTTTTAATGTCATGCAAGAGTTTAGCCCAGAGAGCCTCGTCAGCTTCTTTTTTGAAGCGCCAGATTAGTTTCCTGCGCTTAGCTTTCAATTGCCTCAATTCTTGCAAGGCCGTGGGATCTAGGTCACTTTTCTTCAATCTCCGAAGCGCGTGGTTTGTCAGATCCTTGAGCTTTTTCAGTTGTGCATTATTTCCAATGTTGGAATAGGGGCATTTGTTTTGGGGGTAGACTGATCTCTTATTTAGATGGTTTCCCTTTTTTACCCCATATATATTTCCTAGGTTTTTTGTAAACGCTTCCCAGCTTCCTATTCTATCAGGCTCTGCAGCTTGTGCTTCTTCAACAAGTTACCTTGCAAAGGAGAGCAGGCCTTCCGGGTCATCTGTTTTGCATTTTATTCTCTTCTCGTTAGATGTATATTCCAGGCAATGTGCGTTTGCTAACAGTGATTGGCTTATGGATGATACTTCTATTGTAATTTCCTGTGGTAAATGATTGCTGTAGTCTGAGGTTCCGATGTGGTAATCCATTACTTTTGGGAACATACAGCAGGAGGTAAATGTATAATCTATTGTTGTGCTTACTACTGCATTATGAAATGTTGCTATCTGTGGGCGGTCTCCTGGAAATCTTCCATTTAATGCTCGAAAGCCCATCTGCTCTAAGGTCACTAGAAGCTTCTGAGCTATTTTCGTGTGTCTTCCATCTGAGTTGTTGTCTTGTGTTGCTGCATCCCATGTGAATGGATCCTCCTCCGTGTGGGTGTCTTCAGCTGTATTCCTGAGCATATATAAGTTGAAGTCCCCAGTGATGATCAAGCTGTTTGTTTGCTCTTCCGTTACAATTTTCTCTAGTTCCTCCTTCAACTGCTGGCTGCCTTCAGTTCTGTCACGCAGGTGTAAATAGAGGTTTATAAGAATTATCTGCTCATTTTTATCCTCTCCCTGTACGGTGATTCTAAGCGTTTGCATGGCATTTGGGGGTGCTAGACTGTGCATCATTGGCTCCATTGCGTAAATGCTCTTTATAGAGCTATATGTGACAAGGTCTCCCTTACTATGGCCAAATTTGGCGCTCTTTATGGCTGGTAGGGAGTGCAAGTTGAATCCCTGCAGTGCTGTTGGTGATTCGCACCAAGTTTCTTGGAGTGAGACTATATCAAAATTTTGGAGGTAAGATTGCAGTTCTGGGTCCAGAGTCTTATCTCCCATGCCGTTGATGTTCCAGGAGCAAAGTTTCAGGTTTTTTTTTGTTTTGAGTGCGGGGAGCTTAGTATGTCACGGATTTTGACTTTTAGTGTTTATAGTCCTAGATAACCTACTCCACTCTTGTAGGACTGTGCTTTTTGTTATATTTGTCCTGTAAGTCTGCTGGTCTCTGGAATCTTTGCTCTCTGGACTTTTGCTGGGGGCTCCTCGCAGCATTGAGTATGAACATGTACTCGGTTGAGCCTGCCCAGGTTCTTTTTGATTTTCTGTATTAGCAGTTAAGGGCTCCGGGTATCTTGGTTTGGTGAAGGGCCGTAGTTTATTGCCCCAGGTATTGAGTTTAGTATGTTCTTTTAAAACTTTATTGGCTAGGTCTGGTGTGGCCCAAACTGTTTTAGTTGCTTCCACTCCGGGTTGATCTGGAGACTCAACAAATTCAATTGACTCTAGGTCGTTGGTTTTTAGGTTCTTCAAGCTGCTGATGGACCTTAATAGGCATAGAATGTTTCCCCTATTTAATATGTCGACCCGTCCCTTGGATTTGTACTCGGGATGGAACACAATTGTTGTAGAGCCCAGGTGCGCTGTTTGATCTATTGGTGAGTCCTGTTCAACTATTAATACATCTGCTGACCCAGGGGATTCGCTTGATGTTGTTATTGCCGGACCGTGCGGGCACCTTCCACATGCCGGGTCTGTCTCGGTGCAAAGGCCTGTTATAATTGTACCCCCTTGTGTGCGTCCTCTGCCTTTCCAGAATTTGCTCTTGGGGTCAGCGCCACTGCTTGTAGATATATTAGGGGAGATGCTTCCTTTTGCTTCTGTCCCCTCTTTCCGAGTCAGGCATTCTGATGACTCTTGGTCGGGTTCTATTGCATCACCCACCTGCATTGAAGTGTCTGAAGGGTCTTCCCTTGGATCTTTTCCAGAACCATAGCTCTTGACCCTGCAGGGTGATGTAGTCTGTGTTAGTTTTTTGTTTCGCCCCTTCCTCCTCTGTTTCCTCTGCTGTTTGGAGGTTTGCAAACTAGTTGTTAAAACAATTTTTCCAGGGGGATTGCTTTCAAATACTGTGTTGCTCTTTGAGGATGTTGGGGATCTTTGACTTATTGGTTTTTTTGCGTCTGTTCTTGTCGGGTCCAAGCCCTCCTCGGGCAGCCTTTCTTCTGATGTCCGATCCGGAGTAAACTGGGTCAGATCCTGAGTTGTTAAGTTTGTTAGTTGTTGCTCGATCTTTCTTGTGGGGGCTATTTTTTTTGCTGGTTTATGTGTCACAGCATCTCTTTTGTCAGAAAGGAGATTGTCCATTACTGTTGGTAGAGTTGCCAGCTTATCTACGATTGTTACGCAGGTGCAGCTGGCCTGTATAATTTGTGTCTCCGATTGTGCCCTTCTGATCAGATTGTTGAGATCTGCCAATTTGTAGTCGATGTTTGCGACGAAGATCGAGAGCGAATTGAGGACTGACAGTTGAATGTCCAATCTTGTCGGACTGGTATTGCATGGCATTTACAGACATTTGCATTGTGTGCAGCAGTGTGGTCCAAATGTCTTCTTTTTCCTGCAGCTTGCCCTGTTTGGTGTTAAGTTTTGGAGAGCTATTTCTTCCTTGGGGTTCAACTTGGGGGGGCGAGAGAGTATGAGGCAACCAGTTCATCCCATTCCTCTGGTGTGAGGTAAGATGACTCTTGTTCAGTTTCTTGAGTTGTTGAAGTGTATGGCCCTTGTGATTTTTTGTTTGATTCAACTTGTGCAGTGCTTTCCAGGAGTTGGCCATGCAGTTGTTCCTGGGTTGGTTGGTCCGGCCATTCTGGCGTAGTCGTTTGAGAAGTGAGTTGAATTTTTCCGGCTGCTATTTTGGTTGACGTGTGTGTGGGGTCTTTATTACCCATCGTGGCCTCCGTGGGCTCAGGCGCAAATGGAGATGAGAGGTTGAGTTGCTTTTCTTGATTGAAGTCCTCTTCTGGATGTCCCTTGTATTGTTGGGGGAGTTCGGGAGGGCCTGTTTCTCCCCTTAAGATGGTATTATTATTGGTGGGGTTTCCACGTGCTTGCAACTTCACCTCCTCTTTTCCCAGTTGGTGTGGTAACCATTTATCCGGAGTTTCTTCCTTGATGTGACTGGGAGGAATATGATTGTTAGTGCTTTCATTTCCTTCCTCTTCCATTGCCGCTGCATAACTTGTAGCCTGTCCTGGGCCGTCTTTCTCCCTCCCATTGGGTTTATCGATGTTTTTTGGCACGATCAGCTCTGGTTGGTTCCATATGTCTTTGCTTGTTTGTCCAAGTTCCTCGTTTCCTTTACTCTTCTCTTCTTCTTCGTTTGAGTCTCATAGTCTTGCTGCGCATGACCTTTCCCTGACAACTACAGGCTCTCCACAGTCTATCTTCAGCTGCTGTTGCGCTATCTGGTGTACTTTGATTGGTTGGAGAGGGGTAGGGAGATTACTTTCTATGTCGCTGCTCAGGCACAAAGCCGGCCCAGCGTCTTTTATGAAGGAGAATTTAGTGTATATTTTTGGTTGGTGACTTGATTTGGTCTGAATGGTCCGGGTGATTGCGCCACTTGCTTTAGTGGTTAGTTGTGCCTGCGGGCTGGTGAGGAGCAGTGAAATCAGGAGTATTTCTTCCTCCTTCTTCATCTGTTCTTCTTCGCTTTCTTTGGAAAGTGCCTTCTTTGTTGCCCTGCGCGTTTTCTTATTATGGTTCGCTACCACCTGCTGCATTGCCTTCCCAATCTCATTATTGTAGTTATCAATGCCCCTTCTAACTTTTCCCCGCTTTTCCTTAACTGGTCCTTGCCGGACGGTCGCTGCATTGTTGTCTTTTCTTATTTCCCTATATTTTCCCTTTTGAAGTTGTCTACCATGCAGTTCCACATGGTTTCCTTGGACGACCTTGCCTGTTCTTGAGTACCCTCGCCTCGCTGTCCTTATTTCCTTGGCGGGTCTAGGCTGGGTCTGGTGCTTAGACGTTGCCTGCTTAGATGTTACCTCTATGGGCTAATAGCTGTGAGAACTGGCACGCTGTTGTACAAGCCGCTCGGGTCAGGTCAGATGGGTCCAGTGCGTGCAGCGAGTGCTGTGAGTGCTCGCTCAAGTAGTGCTTCCTGTAGTGCCTTCTGCCTTCGCTTGTGCCTTTGTGCTCCTCAGCCCTGTGGTCTTGTAGCCTTATAGCTTTTTAGGCTTGTGGTCTTGTAGCTTTATAGCTTGTAGCCCTAAGGGCCTTGGGGACCTTGTCGGAATCGCAGCCGGAGTCACAGTCGCCGCTTAGGTTTTTTAGTTTTAGCGTTTCGTTCTGTCCCCCCCACGCCCCCAAGCCAGCCCTCCTCTCCTTACTGCCTTCCTGCCGCAGCTAACTTCGCCCCCTGCCAGTTGAACAGGTGGAGTCCAAGGGGAAGATCCGGTATAGTCCGGCAGAGTCTAAGTGGAGGGCAGCGGACCAGGGCAGGGGAGAGCTGGACAGAGCGGCTAACGGCCAACTGGCAGATTGGTGGAGGTAGATTGATGGTGGTAGCAGGTGGTGGTAGCAGCAAAGTGGCAGGGCGAGGGAGGCATCAGCAGGTTTTCTCCAGGGCGCCGGCAGGTTTTCTCCAGGGAGCAACGAGTTACACGCATAGGCTGAGCCGGCAGGCAATCAGATGTATAGATCTCGGTGGGTCAGTGATATCGGAAGCCGACCCGCCGATCCGTGGCCCCAGTGAAGCCTTCGGTCAGCAGCAGGTCGCAGCTTGGCTCACCTGCCCGCTCCCGCACCCACACCCGCAGGCACCTCAGGGAAGCAGGCAGACAGAACGGGGCAGAGCGGGGCCTCCCTGCTGTTCAGCCCCCGCGCTCGGCCCAGCCCGGTCGCAGACTGCAGTCCGCACGTCGCCCCGCAAGCCGCACCCGGTGTGAGATCGCTGAAACCAGCGGGCCGCCTCCGTGGGGGGAGGGGGGCGGCACAAGTTGTCGGCACAGGCACAAGTTAATGGCCGATTGGTAGCCGCGCTCCACGCTCCAAACGTCAGACGCCAAATGCCTATTCTGCAACACTAATAAATGGAGCTTCCATGCAATAATGGATTCCATTACAATGACACGAGCTCAACCTTATGTGACATGGAATATGTCCCAGAGTGTTAGATATTTTTGGATACTTTTGCAATTAAATATTCTGCCGCCAAATATTTTTACTTCTAAATGGCATGGGTCATCAAATATATGTAATCATTGTCAAAATGGTGTCCAAGACTTGAAGCATGTTTTATTTATTTGCTCTCCCGACGTAAGATGTTAAGACCTCTCTTTTTGAAAATGCCCAAGAAAACTACTTCTGAGGCCTTGCAATTGATGTTCAGCACCCCAAATGAAATGTTCTGCTTTCGAATTTTCAACTTTTTAAAATGTTTTTCAAATTTGTATTGAAATTTTAGCATGAATCATGCTTTTAAGATTTTGCACGTTTGTAACAAAAAGAGTAAGTAGTTTTAAGTTTCTCTTATAGTTTCCATTATGGGTTTAACTTTTTTTGTATGCTCTTACTTTTATGTGGACCTCCTTGGAGTTCCAAATCATGAAATACAACTTGAAAATATAATACAGACAACCCCACCCCATCAATCAGTCAATCAATTAGGGGAATTGTAAGCGCGCTACTCACCCGTGAGGATCTCAAGCCGCTGAAGGGGGGGACCGCAGATCTGTTTAGCCGAAGAGCCAGGTCTTGAGAGTCTGCCGGTAGCTCGTTCCAGGTCTTGGCTGCAATGTGAGAGAAGGACCTTCCGCCTGCTCTGACCCTGTGGATGCGCAGGGTTTTGGCCTGTGCGAGGTTGGCAGATCGGAGGTTTCTTTTGGGTAAGTGGAAGTTGATTCTGTCGTTGAGGTATTTGGGTCCGTTGTTGTGTAGGCATTTGTAGGCGTGAGTGAGGATTTTGAAGGTGACTCTTTTCTCCACGGGGAGTCAGTGGAGTCTACGTAGGTGTTGGCTGATGTGTTCGTGCCGCGGGATGCCGAGGACGAGTCTGGCGGCGGTGTTCTGTATTGTCTGGAGTTTGCAGAGTAGGGACTTGTTGATGCCGGCGTAGAGTGCGCTTCCGTAGTCAAGTCTGCTGGTGATGAGTGCGTGGGTGACTGTCTTCCTTGACTCCGGGGGGATCCATTTGAAGGTCTTGCGAAGGATGTGGAGGGTGTTGAAGCAGCTGGAGGTGACGGCGTTGATCTGTCGGTTCATGGTGAGTGATGCATTGAGTACGATGCTGAGGTTTTTGGCGTGGTCTGAGGGGGTAGGTGGGCTTCCGAGGGCAGTCGGCCACCAGGTGTTGTCCCATGCAGAGGGGGTGGTTCCAAGGACGAGGACATCTGTCTTCTCGGCGTTGAGCTTCAGGCAGCTGTTGGTCATCCAGACTGCGACGTTTTGCATTCCTTTCTGGAAGTTGAGTTTGGCGGTGGTGAGGTCTCTGGTGAGGGAGAGGATGAACTGGGTGTCGTTAGCGTAGGATACGATGTTGAGACCGTGATGTCGGACGATGGCTGCGAGGGGGACCATGTAAAAATGTAAATCCGTATTTGTAAAGCGCGATCTACTCACCCTTACGGGTCTCAAGGCTGCGGGCCGTCGTGGAAATTAAGTGAGCTATTGCCCAGAGTCACATGGTGCTGTGAGCTGAGCTGCCGCCGGAGCCGGGGATCGAACCGTGAGCCCTGTGCTCCGAAGTCAGCTGCCATGGCCGCTGCACCACACCTCTCCACATGTAGATGTTGAAGAGGGTCGGGCTCAGTGATGACTCCTGTGGGACTCCGCAGGTGATTTTCGTGGGATCGGAGAGGAAGGGTGGCAGTCTGATTCTTTGGCTTCTTCCGGTGAGGAATGATCGGATCCAGTCCAGGGCGGTTCCTTGTATGCCGGCGTCGGGCAGTCTAACGATTAGTGTGCGGTGAGAGACGGTGTCGAAGGCCGCTGACAGATTGAGTAGGATGAGGGCTGCTGAGTGGCCACGGTCCAGGAGGGTGCGGATGTTGTCCGCGACGGCGAGTAGGGCGGTCTCGGTGCTGTGGTTGCTTCGGAATCCTGATTGGGACAGGTCGAGGACGGCGTTCTCTTCGATGAATCGAGTCAGTTCCCTGTGGACTGTTTTCTCTGCAACTTTGGCTGCGAAAGGGAGGAGTGAGATGGGCCGGTACTTCTTGAGGTCGGTGGGGTCAGCTGTGGGCTTCTTGAGCAGGAGCCTGTCTTCTGCGCGCTTCCAGTCAACGGGGAAGGTGCCTGTTCTCAAGGTGGTGTTGATGGTGCGTTGCAGTTCGGGTGCGATGGCGGCCACGGCTCTGTGGTAGATGTGAGGAGGGCAGGGGTCGGTGGGGGCCCCCAATTGGATGCCTTTCATGGTTGAGGCGGTGTCTTCGGTCGTGATCGGTATCCAGTTGGAGATGGTGGGCTGGCTGGTGTCTTTGGGGGGCAGGGGGCCGACTGTGGTGTCTGGTCGACGAAGTTGTGGTAGAGGGTTTTGATCTTGAGGTGGAAGTAGGTTCCAAGCTTGTCGCAGAGGTCTTGGGACGGGGTGATGTCTGTGACTTCGCTGCGTGGGTTGGTGAATTCCTGAATGACACTGAAGAGTTATTTGGAGTTGGTGGAGATGGCGAGGAAAACTCCCCATAGGGAGGAAAACCTTAGCAGATTGGCTATTGCGGCTGCTGTAATTTTTCCTTCTACTTAAATGCGCTGCAGTAGGCCTATGAGCTGGAATTTATTTGTCATGCCGCATCACTTCATAAACTCTACAAGGAGGAGCAATTAGGGAAATATTTGTACTGAGTCACTGACCGAAAAAGACTGAAGAAAAAACAAGACAGCATGCCTCTTCAATCAATGCACCCAGGATCCGGAACAACATCCCTGTATCCACGAGGACTGCCCCAATGCTGCTCCAATTTAGGAAAGAGTTAAAGACCTGCCTCTTTAAAGAACACTACATCACAATGTATTAACTGTCCCCCAACCCAGCTTTCTTTCCTATAACTCTTTGACTTTATGCTTGCCTATGTCCATGCAGAGCAGTAGGCTGCCTTTTGACTAGGTTTACGCTATAGAAATTCCATGTACATACATACGGACAACAACCCCTGCATGTACTTAGTGTGAAGGGCAAAGGGTGGTTAAACAGTGCTGCAGAAATTGTCTCGCTAAATCCCTAGAAGGGGACTTAGGAGTAACAGGCTACCAATTCTAATAGCAACAGAAAAATGGTTCCAAGTCGCAGTAAGACAACATTATAAGGGGAACATGACATTTCTTTGAGCACAGTTAGGATAAGTTCCAATATGCTTATTAACAGGAAAGGGTTATGGCAAACATTTTGTCCACTGGAGAAATAGATAAGTGTCTCAGAGCTCATCATCTAGTGAACCACGTGCCTGTTCAAGTTAAGTTCTTTTGAACGCCCACTCTTGGCTAAGAACACAACCGCCAGAGTGAAGAAGCAGAAGTGAAGGGATCTCCCAAATGGTTATCATCTCTGCTTTCCCATTCTCTCATTCACTCAAGAGGTCATTTCAAATTTTTTCCTCCGAACCTCTTGAGATCCTTATAATCAAGGGGGAAGATTTTTTTGGGAGGAGTGACCAAGTGAGTTGCCTAGAGCAATCAAACATATCATTAGCACAGTGAGATAGATATTAAGCAACAACAGGGGAACTTAAAAAATGAAAACACATTTCCTGATGTCTGTTTAAGCCCTTTATAGAGCAGAAACAAATACTGTAATTTCCAAAATGTAACTTCTCCAAGAGGGAGGCTCCACAAAAAGATTCTTAAACAGTATATGAAATGTTTAGCTGGCTTACAGACGAATAGGTTTGACTTGAGAAAATTTGAGTATCTTCTTCGGGAGCTGTAGGTCCTGCTATTTGCTCCTTGATAAAAATCAAATCTTCAGGCAAGGATAAACCAAATTCTTCCATTACATCCTGTAGTCCATTGCTGGAGACAAGATGATCAAACATCTGGACAGAAGCAACTTCATGCTACAATACAAAATCATGTATTTTAATTCAAAACATCCAGGTAAAGTTATACAAAACCCAACCCAAAAGAGGCATGCACCAAGCCATAATAGGGAGAAGGAAAGAATAATAAACCGTTGTCAATTGAAATGCATGAAAAGTGGGTAAATGGATCCAATATTAAACTAACTGTTTTAACCATCCAACAATACAGCTGCTTCTTAAAAGAAGGGCATTTAAAAATATCAGTCTGAAGCCAGTCTAGACAAAGGAGTCTGTTATGCAGTTTTTGTGCAGCAAACCTTAACATTTTTGGTAAGTAGACCTCTGGTTCGTTGAGGTCAGAAGGTCCGACTGGCTACTGAAACACTGTTTACCATTAAAAAAAGGGCTCCTGTGAGCAATTGGTTGAATGTAGGGACAAAGTATCTACAGACATAAATTCTCACCATGACCAATTCCACAAGGTTACCTCAAAACAAAAAGCAGACTGCAAGTTCATTAGAAGTATTTTTTAATTTTTACTGAGGGCACAGCTGTGACAGACAATACCATTGTTGGTTATTATAAGACCTCTCCTAAATGAAGGCTTTTTTTAAGCCACTTTCAAAACAGTTGAGTGAGGCTGCACTTCGCCTAGACAAGCCAAAATAAACACAAAATGAGGGGTGCCACTTGTAGGCTGATGCTAAAAGCAGAGAGGCAGTGCTCACATGGATGAAAGTTACTGGTCTGCTAAGAGGGATTTCAGAAGGTCATTTACAGAACAGAGACAGGAAGTGTGAGCCATGCCCCCCCCGAGTATGAGGGCAAGACCGATATGCCAGCTTAGTCTGACCACGTGCTGGTAGTTCCTAAAGAGGGCAGTTGACCAGTCATGGGTTAGGTAAGGGGAACTGCTGGTGGCAGAGTATGCCAGTCAAATGGCCAAGAAAGGAATGGAGGAAAAGACTCAACCCGATCAGAAGAAATAACTGATCTCATGCAGAAGAGGGATTGTGGCCCAGATGGACGATTGAATTTAACAGAAAGGTGACTGCAAAACAGAATACCCGACTAGAAGATTCACCGCTGCTGTTTCAAGCTTTTGCGGGAAGCACTCTTTGCATAGCTTTGACGGGAACTCTCCTTTTAGATTTTTAGAACCTGGTACATCAAAAGGTACAGGAGGTCTAATATTCTAATGAAAGAGGAGATAAATGGCTGCAGGATATTATAGGACACAGTACCATAAGCTAGTAAAGGAACCCCATCCATATTTCAGAAAGTAGGACAGAAGAAAGCAGAGGAACAAAGAGTGATGGGTCGAGTCAATATTTAATAGATGCTTAAGGGGTAAGGTCTTAAGTGGCAAATGAGGGCACATAAAGGCACCATGGCCACTATTGCCCGTGCACAAAGAAGATACTTTCTTAATTTTATTAAGATTCATTAGGCCTGGAAATTGCTCCACTGGTGTTCCACAAAGGTAAAATGGAACTTGGGAGTCAAAGCAATCATCTTACATTTGGGTGGGTATAACATGCCTCTTGTGGAGTACATGTAACTGAAATTACAAGTTACTTTCCTTTAACTTCAAGTCACCAGGATGGGTATCTTTCAGAGATTCACAGGCTTGAAACATTACCAGTCATCATGCTGGAGATGTTGGATAACTTTAAACAAGGGTGGTATAAATCTGTAATCCAGCAACGCAATACCTGCAGTACCACAAGTAGCACACCCACACTTGTCAAAGACCGGACAAACAATCCTTCTCAGCAAAAACCCTTAATCTTTATTCAGACATGTTTGTAAATTTCCAACTAGGTTCTAATGTATCGTGGAAAGAAAATTCCATGGAGCAATGTGTTGCTAATCAACTCATTATATATTAACAGTAATGCATAGCAATGGTACAAAACTTGAATTGTCAATTATTTGAACATACTGGGGTGCACTCAGCACAGAATTGTTGTTAAAGCTCAATCAAAGCTTGCAAAAAGGAGACAACAAAAACAAAGGATTAAATCAATGCACTAATTCATACATGTTTTTATGCATCACTTGCAATTATTTCGCTACTGGGGAAATTGATGTCTCAACCCTGATATTACTCAAATGATCACAACTCAGTCTTTCAAGTCATTTGAGCGGCATCTGAGATGGCTGTTGTTCACATAAAAAGAGAAAAGGGAGAAGCAATCATGGTGCTGTTTATTTTGACAGAAGTGGTTATCTCTTCTAAAGAGAAGGAAAAAAAAGAAAGCAGAACGCTCATCAAGGGTCCCCAAGGCAGTAATGCTTGGTGTCCACAACACAAAATTGTAAGGGTAAGTCTTAGATCAGGACTGAACTACTAGGTTCCTCAACCAGTTAACATGAGATAAAATACACTGTACCAAATGGGAATTAACACTCACAGTGGAAGGAGGAGTAATGGCAAAATAGCATTGACAAAGTTGTTTGTAAATGGTAGTCCAGTAAATAAAACAGCTGGTAAAATATTGGGTACGGTGTCAAGGATTCCCACAAGGAAAGATTGCCAAATTACCAAATGGTAAGGCAGATGATTAAGTGTCCATTAAATAAATGGACTGCAAAGCACAATGGCCAAGGAGCTAGCTGCCACTGTACTTTGTGCAAAGTTACATGACAAGTCTCTCAGATTTTACAGTTCCAGCCCGGAATCGGCCACTGAATATATCGGCCGGCCATGCAGGGACTCTTCCCCGTTTGCACCCCCTTGTTCGAGGTAAGCTGAACTAGGGTGCTGGATGCCAGCCTACAGACCTCTGTTTCTCCCCTTACTGGGAATGGGGCACTATCTCTCTCCTTATACACCACCTGCACTGGATAGACGCTGTGCCTCAGACATGTTGTGACTGTTGCCTGACCCTGCTGAGATCCCAGGCGCAGGGGCCTTAGCTGAAAGCAAGTGAGGGCCTGCCTCACCTACACCCCCCTCTTCCCACAGAGACTTGCTCCTGGGATTGTAGCCTCCCCCACAAGTCTTCACCGATAGGGCTGCAGTGAACGCCCCCGTCCTTTGCGCCCACAGCAGAGTTTCTTTGCTAACTTAACTGACCCCCATTAAAGGCATGCTGGTAGTTGGTGTTCTGGAAGCCTCACTAGAGTCTGTATTGTGCTCACCACCACTACGTATTTGTGACGCGCTGATGCCCGTCTCCCTCTCTTGACTCTAGACATCCTACCCACCGGAGTGGCTACCCTCCCCCCCAGACCTGCGTTGTTAGGTAGGGGCGGCGTGCCATTAGTCATTCTTATCAACCTGAGTCCAAGACACACAGGAACTAGTGACACACTGCTTAACCCGACCACCTGGGACACCCCTGGAGTGTGGGGCATGGTGGGTCACGCTGTGTGCCCACATACTTGCCACCAACTCCGATCCCTGAATTCCCAGACAGACCTCACTCCGCAACATCAAAGGGGTCAAAACTGACCTTCAGCAAGATATATGCTCTCCAGTGCAACAGATGATATTGGTGAAATGGTGGCCCAGACCGAAACCATCATTGACAAACTCAGCGAAAAGGGTGAGGCCCTACAGCAACGCATCCTTCAACTAGAAGATCAACATATCCTCCTAAGAGAAGTGCACATACCTTAAGAACAAGTGTTGATGCACAATATTCACTTCAGAGGAATATCTACCACTATCACTGATGCCAACCTCTCCATATCTCTCAGACCTTTGACACTATCCTCGATAGAAGTGAAGGTGACCCTATACTACTGGATAAAGCCCACAGCGTTATCCCTCCCCAAAGAGCTGGAAAACATTGGCTGGATGTTCTTATCTAAATCTATCATTTTACGAACAAGGAGGCGAGCATGATCAAGGTGAGACAATGAGGCCCCATCTCCTTCAATGGAGTGCAGCTTCTTCTTTTCCAGGATCTTTCGGCGTCCACACTTGCCAAGTGCAGCAGCTTCAAACCAGTTAGGGACTTTTTCGTCTCCCACGATACCAAATACAGCTGGGCACCCCTGTTTTGCATCATACTGCCATGGGAAGGACGAACTCGCTCCACGGCCTCCCTCACAGAAGCGAAGCAGATCTTGGGTCTGCCCATGGACACTGACTGAAGCGCGAGGTTCCCAGGTGCGGGAAACACAAAGGTCCTGGGCATCCAAGTGGTTCACGGTTCCTGAGCAATCAATGTGGAACTGGCCCAGCTTCACGAAAATTTAAACCAGCAAAGTTCAGCAATTTGAGCACCTATGTCGCTCCGCCAAAGATAATTCCCAGGACAATGACTGAGTGACGGAATTTCTCAGAGAAGCTCCCACCTTTTTAATCCATGTTAGCCTGCACTTCTGCAGTGTTGGTCCTGCATCACCTTTTTTCTGTTCTTCAGGACTCGGCAGGAGACTCAGGATTAATATCACATTTACACAGCCGTTAACCCCTCTCCAACCTTTTCAAGTGTAGAAGAATACATCGGCCAGAAATGAAGGCAGACTCCACTGCTTGGTGTTTTCTTTTGGTATTCTTTTTTATGTTTTTTTGTTGTTTTTTTTTACACAATTTAGAATTTTGGGAGGGTATCCACAGAAAACTATCCTTTACACCACTGGCATATCAAATATATACTTATACAATGTTTAAGTGCTCCAGTGTTTTCCTTATTTTGTGTTTATCTGCTCTAGTCACTCCCCGAGGTAGCGGGGGTCCTGTGTTTTAACACCGTGGTAACACCCTTGCCTTCCTTCTAGTTACACACACCCTGTCCATAACTTTTGGATGTTCGACAGTGAAATATCGGCCACCAACCTTTAATCTATTACATTTCTGCACTCAAAATGACCATGCTATCTTGCATTCTGCATTTATTGCAGGCCATGCCCCCTTCTGTCAGAAGAGAATGTATCTCCCGTCTCACCCCATAAGCCAAACAAGATGGCGGACGATGAGCAGCTACCGTCTGGGTGGGAGAAGCTCATGAGTCTCAGTTCAGGCCGTGTATATTACTTAAACCATTTTACAAACGCTAGCCAGTTTGTAAGATGTGGCGAAATGTACTTTTATTTAAAGGCCAATCTATGTCCCTTTGTGCGAAGATGTTTTATGAAATTTAGATGTAATCAAATACTGAATGATGAAAATGTGTGGATAAAAAAGAAGGGGTTGTCTTTTCCGCCTGGTTGTCAATATAGTGGAGCTGTGAAAATAGGATTTGACTAATGTTTTATTTTTCTACCTGGGCCTTTTACATCTCCAGAGAAAATGTATAAATCCTGTTATTTCTAAGCACTTTACAGTAACGCACAAAGAAGCACATTATCTATAGTTAAATCCTCCAGCTGTGAATGTCTATTCCCGTTTGATGAGGTTTTTTGGATCGTTTCTAGATGTAATGATCAATATTTGAATTTTAATCAATACTGAAGTTTTTTAATTATGAGTATCCTATTAATGTGTGCACTTTTAAAATTTTGAATTGTATTCATGTTTTTATGCTTATTTGTGGTTTTCAAGAGTATTCTGTCGAAGCACTTTAAAGATTAATAAAATAAGTGAAATTAAAAAAAAAAATGTATCTCCTGTCTCAAGGCGATCTGTATGAATTATACATGGGCAGGTGGTCGCTCAAGACTCGCTGCAAAGATATGTATGTGACATACCAGAGAGGGTTAGCTAGGGGTTCCAAATCACACTTTCTATTACCAAGCCTCACAATTACGCTGTTTGATCGAAGGGCTGCAAGGAGAAATGGATAAGCAGTGGTGTCATATTGACCAAAGTCTGGTTACTAAAACCTTGGGTCCCTAAAAGTATGCAACATCAGCTGTTGTACGTCTCCCATGTTACTCAGGCTGCACTTGATGTGTTGGACTGTGTTGACCGCGAAAAAGACCTTTTCTTCTTTCCCCGCCCCACTCACGCCCAGTGTAGATAATACAGATTTCACACGTGGCATGCCCATTAGCGACTTTCAAGTCTGGAGATTTAGGGTCTGTTTCAGTCTTCAAGACTTCTATATCGCTGGTGCTCTGAAGCCCTTTGAGGATATCAAGCAAGACTATGGGATCCCAGAGTCTGAACGATTCCACTACCTCCAAATTAAGCATTGGGTTGCACAATCTCACAACAAGGTCAGCGCCACTAGGCCCCTCATACCCTTTGAAACATTCCTCTAACATCGTCTCTCAAATCTATAATATTATAAATTCCCTGACATCCACATGCAAAGCGTCCTCCCAAAGCTATTGGGAAAAAGATATCAACATGGATCCTGAACAATGGCACAAGGTTTTCCTCCACAGAAATAATTGTTGACATCACACTAAAGGCAGGGACATCCTGTATAAACTAGTATTTTGCTAGCACCTTACCGCCAGCCCAGCTTCATTTTAGTGATCCATTGCCCTGATGCTTGCTGGTGGGACTGTGGGGACCTGGGCACCCTCCTACACATCATGTGGTCTTGCACTCTTTTGGGGGATTTTTGGAATAACGTTTTTCTTGCCATCTCTCAGATCCACGATCAGAAAAACTTCCTGTGCTGGCTCTGTTTCTTAGACCATCAGAGGGTTTCTATTCACTTCACTCGATAGCTGGGAAGCGAATCTTTCACCTTTTGTTGGCAGCTAAACACACCATCCTTTCCTTATGGGGAAATCTGTAATGCCAACTTACGACCTTTAGCTCCATTAGGTTTGAAATCTATTGGGGCACAAGAAGCTGGCCTATGATCTCACTGATCAATCTTCCTCAAATTATGGTGGCCAGTTATCTCCTATTTGAACACAGACTTGAGTTGTCAGACCTCCCTCCCAAAACTGTGAGCCCTGGGTTTGCTTGATCCTTAATTGATCCCATAATTTGGCTCATCTGTGCCCTCAAAATACTGATGATTCATTACGAATAAGTTACTTACCTTCGGTAACGCCTTATCTGGTAGAGACAGGATCAAGCCGCAGATTATTGATCTTAGAATTCTCCCCAGGCACCAGACTGGATCTGAAAAATGTTTGTACAGCAGTATCTCTGCGCGTCGGCAGTAGGCGTCGAGCGACTCCATTACGACGACATCCTCTGGCTGTGACGTCAACGGAGTCCATATAAGGCCTCCTCCGATACGCTGATTTCAGTTTCTTCTATGACTACCTTTCGCGCTCACAAACGCAGAGCCACTTTTAGAAACGGTATATGGAAACAGTGTGCCAAAAAGTAATAACATTTTTGTCAAACAAATGCAAAGTCCTGAAAAGAGGCATTTGAAATTCAAGAAATGGATCTTGTAGGTAACCTGGCCAATAATTCGCAGAGCGGGGAGGACGGTGGGTCATTAAGGAATCTGCTGCTAGATCCTATCTCTACCAGATAAGGCATTACCAAAGGTAAGTAACTTATTCATCTGATAGAGACATCTAGAAGCAGATTCCTTATTTTAGCATTAGATATGCAAGCAACAGCATCCTTGGAGGCAGGTCTGCGAACTGGACTGTCAAACCAAGGTCCCTAAATAAGACTAGCCAGCCATAGCAACTAAACTGTCCAAATTATCACAGGGAAAGCAAAGAAGATGCTCCACCAGAAGAATTGTGGGAAGTCCTCCTGAGAAACATGCAGACACCATAACCCACTGTTAGACCTGTCAGCCCTAGGGTGGTCTTGCCCTGTTTTTTTCCTTTTGCGCCTCATTTTTGCCACCATATTTTTACTGGACCTAGGTCTCCGGGCGCCTTGCCACTGCTGGTCAGTGCTGAGGTGCAGGTGCTCTCTCACTAAAGATGGCTGCCACAGGCCCCTGCTACTGCAGAGGGCCTTCCACACATACACGCTAGTAGCCAGAGTCAGGCTGGGACATAGGGATACAGTATCCATCCCGTCCCCGCCTCTGGGCCACATAGCTAGGTAGGTGGAAGGTTCCAGAACCTTCCGGGCTGTGGGAGGAGTTACGTTTTGCCGCCTTTAGGAGGGTCACCTGACCTAGGGGTATAAGAGGCTTGGAGGGAAAACCTTTTAGTTAGTTAGGTTGAGGCACCGCTGAACCTGGGAGAACCTGCGCCGGAGTATAGACTTTAGGGCCTAGGGGGAGACCTACACTACTGCTGCTGACAGGGTCAAGGCCCTGCTGCCGTAAGAATAGCTGAGGAACGCCCACCACCCACTGATCTTGCCCAGTGTGAGGGGACCCAGGGAACCATCTCCAGCGTGCGGGGAGGAACATCAAGCACTCCCAGAATCACCAACTCACAACCCCCCCTGTTCATAAGAAGAACTTTTAAGCCAAGAGTAACAGGAACTTAAGTTATACCGTCTCATGGGGATCACGAGGCGAAGCGCTGTGTCCTAAGCGCTAGACCTTCACCCCCTATCTATCCACACCGACAGCTGGACTGTCCCCCAAGAACCCTTCCCACACAGCCCGGTGACTAAGGCTGTCAGCGCGCCCCGCGCTGCAACTCCATGTGGGAGAACTTGAACCCCCAGTCACTGACCTGGTGACTGGATCGCCGCCGCGGCCGCCGCCGCGTGAAGAGGGGTGCTGAGGTGAGGAAGACCTCTCCCCCGTGCATGAGTGTGGTGAGGTGCGCCGTCCGCGCCCTCACCGAAGCCCACAGAAGTCACCGCCGGGCCCGAGACCCCTGCCGCTGCAAGCGCGGCCAAGAAGAACACCGCCGCAGCCCAGGAGGGCCGCGTGAACAGAGCTGAGGCCTACTGCGGCCTCCAGGCCCGTGGACACCGTTGCCGTGGGGCCGGGGACGCCGACCCGCGTCACAGGTCGCGCCCCGAAAAGTCTGCGACGGGATTGGCCCCGCCGAGCCAGCAGCCGAGAAGAAGGAGGCGGGAGGCGTCGCCCAGCAACCAAAGAAGGCCGCGACGCGATTGGCCCCGCCGGAGCCAAGCAGGAAGACGTCGAAGGGGCTCCACTGCCAACGGGAGCCCCAGGAAGAATCCAGGCCGCGCTGGGATTGGGCGACATCGAGAGCCCGCCCCCCAGCACGTACGGAGGAGGAGAACTCCGCGCGTTCAGTCGGGAAGCGGGGTGCCGTCTGAAAGGACTGCCGGCTCCCGCTCCTGTCACCCTTCACCCTCCCTCTCGCTAGTGACTCCACGGGGGCCGGAGGAGTGGCATACCGGCCCCCCAACGACCGGATAGTGAAGCAAGAGGCTCCATAGCCTCGCGGAAGTTGGGCAGCGCCGGCCAGAGGGCCGTGAGACTCGCACCGGGCCCCGCCCCGTCCAATAGAGGGCTGGCCCGGAAGAGAATCCGCCGAGAGGCACCACGACAGCTACAGCACTGCAGGTGAGCCCAGGAGGCCCCTAGGGCTCTAGGTTAAGCCCCTGGGGGTCGGGGGCCACGATTAGCAGGGGATTAAGGAGGGAGGAGCCTTCCATGACGTTTTGTACCAGGCGAGGCACCTGGTGAGAAGGGGCCAAGCTTAAGTTAACCCTCACCTCCCTGGGAGGTATAGGAGCCCCCCTCATAGGGAAGCCCCAGCTGCTGGACATGTTGAGGGGTTCCCTTTAGGATTCCCTCCTGCCTATTGTACCACATGCTGTACTGAGTACCTAGGCCTGATGTAGGTGCCCAGAGATTTTAATATGCCTAAAAAGTGTTGTGCATGTGCTAGGCCCTAATTTGTTAGTGCACCCGAATCATTATTGGTGCTGGATTTTTAGGAACTGATTCCTGCGGCCTTTTAGTGGCCAGAACTGTTGAGGGTCTTTTTAACAGAATGCGCACCAGTTAAAGAAATGTATTGTATCATCTGCATAATCTAACGCAATCCTGATTGATATAAAGGAACTTGATTTTTACTTACGTAAACCTGGTGTGGTGTCCGGTTATTGCTCCGCATATCTGAGTTGAAGTAAGAGTGTGCTGCACAACTGCCTTACACATTGCCTTCGCGTGCCTTCCCCGCTTTGCGCCATGCTACCGTAACGGATTCGGTAACCCCGTTTCCAACACCCACAACAGAGGGTTCAGGAAGCATTGGAGAAAAAACTTCATAAAAATACTATGTATCCCTGTCAAGTGTAATCAACCCATGACTATACAAAGCTAGGAGGCCAAAAACATCAATCCATGCCACCAAATTAGAGCATTAGCTCTATGCCATGGAACTGAGAACAACATCCTTCACAAGTAGACAAAACTCAGGGGCCAAGGACATCAACCTGTAACCATGAATTAAATCAATAGCACTTTGTTGTGGAATCTAACCCCTCTCTGAGATCAGAGCGGGAGAGGATTTTTAGAGCACACCCACAACAAGAGCGAGAAAGAGTGTAACAGAGAGACACTTCTACAATAGCGAACAAAAGCACTGCAAAAAATAGCAACTACGATAGACGGCAGAGACCACTATCAGATGGAGAAAACCCCCGCAGAGAGAAAACCACCCTCCGGGACTCCGCAATGCAGGAGATCCTAGAATAAGGAAGTGGAACTGTATATAGCAACAACCAGTTCTAGGTCAATCTAAGGTCTCAGAAAGGAGTATAGCAACAAAAGCAGACATACACTCCTCATGGACATACTTATAATGTATACCTGTATATACAAGATCAATATACATGCAAATATAGCAATCTACCCTCCTACACACCAGACCATCAGGAAACCACAAGTATCATCATCCCTTCGGAAAAAGAACCCTGTCTCCCTCCACAGGCTGGGAGACTAACCAGCGTAGGAACAAGAAACCCTTGAATAACAGAGGTATCAATTGAAGGTAGATACATAACTACCAAAAATAATGGTAACATGGGGGGGGGGAACAGGGGAGGGTTGAACAGGCCAGGGGTGGGGGGGAACAGGCCAGGGGTGGGTGGGGGGGAACAGGCCAGGGGTGGGTGGGGGGGGGACAGGCCAGGGGTGGGTGGGGGGGGAACAGGGCAGGGGTGGGTGGGGGGGAACAGGGCGGGGTGGGGGGTGTTTGGGGGACAGGGCAGGGGTGGGTGGGTGTTTGGGGGACAGGGCAGGGGTGGGTGGGTGTTTGGGGGGACAGGGGTGGGTGGGTGGGTGGGGGACAGGGGTGGGGTGGGGGACAGGGCAGGGGTGGGTGTGGGGGAACAGGGGTGGGTGGGGAGGGGGAACAGGGGTGGGTAGGGGGAAGGAACAGGGTTGGGTAGGGGGGAGGAACAGGGGTGGGGTGGGTGGTTGGGGGAGGAACAGGGGTGGGTGGTTGGGACAGGGCAGGGGTGGGTGGGTGGTTGGGACAGGGCAGGGGTGGGTGGGTGGTTGGAACAGGGCAGGGGTGGGGGAACAGGGCAGGGGTGGGGGGTGGGGGAACAGGGCAGGGGTGGGGGGTGGGGGAACAGGGCAGGGGTGGGTGGGTGGGGGAACAGGGCAGGGGTGGGTGGGGTGGGGGAACAGGGCAGGGGTGGGTGGGGTGGGGGAACAGGGCAGGGGTGGGTTGGGGGAACAGGACAGGGGTGGGTGGGGGAACATGGCAGGGGTGGTGGGTGGGGGAAACGGGGCAGGGGTGGGTGGGTGGGGGAAAGCGGGGCAGGGGTGGGTGGGTGGGGGAAACGGGGCAGGGGTGGGTGGGTGGGGGAAACGGGGCAGGGGTGGGTGGGTGGGGGAAACGGGGCAGGGGTGGGTGGGTGGGGGAAACAGGGCAGGGGTGGGTGGGTGGGTGGGGGAAACGGGGCAGGGGTGGGTGGGTGGGGGAAGCGGGGCAGGGGTGGGTGGGTGGGTGGGGAAACGGGGCAGGGGTGGGTGGGGGAAACGGGGCAGGGGTGGGTGGGGAAACTGGGGCAGGGGTGGGTGGAGGGGTGGGGAAACGGGGCAGGGGTGGGTGGGGGGTGGGGGAAACGGGCGTGGGTGGGTGGGTGGGGGAAGCGGGGCAGGGGTGGGTGGGTGGGGGAAACGGGGCAGGGGTGGGTGGGTGGGGAGAAGCGAGGGCAGGGGTGGGTGGGTGGGGGAAACGGGGCAGGGGTGGGTGGGTGAAAGCGGGGCCGGGGTGGGTGGGTGGGGGGAACAGGGCAGGGGTGGGTGGGTGGGGGGAACAGGGCAGGGGAGGGTGGGTGGGGGGGAACAGGGCAGGGGAGGGTGGGTGGGGGGGAACAGGGCAGGGGAGGGGTGGGTGGGGGGAACAGGGCAGGGGTGGGGGTGGGTGGGGAACAGGGCAGGGGTGGGTGGGGTGGGGAACAGGGCAGGGGTGGGTGGGTGGGGGAACAGGGCAGGGGTGGGTGGGTGGGGGAACAGGGCAGGGGTGGGTGGGTGGGGGAACAGGGGCAGGGGTGGGTGGGTGGGTGAACAGGGCAGGGGGTGGGTGGGTGGGGGGGAACAGGGCAGGGGTGGGTGGGTGGGGGTGGGGAACAGAGCAGGGGTGGGTGGGTGGGGGTGGGGAACAGAGCAGGGGTGGGGAACAGAGCAGGGGTGGGGGTGGGGGAACAGAGCAGGGGTGGGGGGGTGGGGGTGGGGAACAGAGCAGGGGTGGGGGGGTGGGGGTGGGGAACAGAGCAGGGGTGGGGGGGTGGGGGTGGGGAACAGAGCAGGGGTGGGGGGGTGGGGGTGGGGAACAGAGCAGGGGTGGGTGGGTGGGGAACAGAGCAGGGGTGGGTGGGTGGGGGACAGAGCAGGGGTGGGGAACAGAGCAGGGGTGGGTGGGGAACAGAGCAGGGGTGGGTGGGGAACAGAGCAGGGGTGGGTGGGTGGGGAACAGAGCAGGGGTGGGTAACAGAGCAGGGGTGGGGAACATAGCAGGGGTGGGGAACATAGCAGGGGTGGGGGGTGGGGAACAGAGCAGGGGTGGGTGGGTGGGGAACAGGGCAGGGGTGGGTGGGTGGGGAACAGGGCAGGGGTGGGTGGGGGTGGGGAACAGAGCAGGGGTGGGTGGGGGTGGGGAACAGAGCAGGGGTGGGGGTGGGGGAACAGAGCAGGGGTGGGGGGTGGGGAACAGAGCAGGGGTGGGTGGGGAACAGAGCAGGGGTGGGTGGGTGGGGGGGAACAGGGCAGGGGTGGGTGGGGGGAACAGGGCAGGGGTGGGTGGGTGGGGGGGAACAGGGCAGGGGTGGGTGGGTGGGGGGAACAGGGCAGGGGTGGGTGGGTGGGGGAACAGGGCAGGGGTGGGTGGGTGTGGGAGGGAACAGGGCAGGGGTGGGTGGGTGTGGGGGGAACAGGGCAGGGGTGGGTGGGTGTGGGGGGAACAGGGCAGGGGTGGGTGGGTGGGGGAACAGAGCAGGGGTGGGGGGTGGGGAACAGAGCAGGGGTGGGTGGGGAACAGAGCAGGGGTGGGGGGTGGGGAACAGAGCAGGGGTGGGGGGGTGGGGAACAGAGCAGGGGTGGGTGGGTGGGGAACAGAGCAGGGGTGGGTGGGTGGGGAACAGCGCAGGGGTGGGAACAGAGCAGGGGTGGGTGGGTGGGGAACAGAGCAGGGGTGGGTGGGTGGGGGTGGGGAACAGAGCAGGGGTGGGTGGGTGGGGTGGGGAACAGAGGCAGGGGTGGGTGGGTGGGGGTGGGGAACAGAGCAGGGGTGGGTGGGTGGGGTGGGGAACAGAGCAGGGGTGGGTGGGTGGGGGTGGGGAACAGAGCAGGGGTGGGTGGGTGGGGGTGGGGAACAGAGCAGGGGTGGGTGGGTGGGGGTGGGGAACAGAGCAGGGGTGGGTGGGTGGGGGTGGGGAACAGAGCAGGGGTGGGGAACAGAGCAGGGGTGGGGGTGGGGAACAGAGCAGGGGTGGGGGGGTGGGGTGGGGGAACAGAGCAGGGGTGGGGGGTGGGGGTGGGGGAACAGAGCAGGGGTGGGGGGGTGGGGGTGGGGAACAGAGCAGGGGTGGGGGGGTGGGGGTGGGGAACAGAGCAGGGGTGGGGGGGTGGGGGTGGGGGAACAGAGCAGGGGTGGGTGGGTGGGGAAACAGAGCAGGGGTGGGTGGGTGGGGGACAGAGCAGGGGTGGGGAACAGAGCAGGGGTGGGTGGGGAACAGAGCAGGGGTGGGTGGGGAACAGAGCAGGGGTGGGTGGGTGGGGAACAGAGCAGGGGTGGGTAACAGAGCAGGGGTGGGGAACATAGCAGGGGTGGGGAACATAGCAGGGGTGGGGGGTGGGGAACAGAGCAGGGGTGGGTGGGGTGGGGAGACAGAGCAGGGGTGGGTGGGCGGGGTGGGGAACAGAGCAGGGGTGGGTGGGGCGGGGGTGGGGAACAGAGCAGGGGTGGGTGGGCGGGGTGGGGGAACGAGAGCAGGGGGTGGGTGGGTGGGGAACAGAGCAGGGTGGGTGGGTGGGGGTGGGGAACAGGGCAGGGGTGGGTGGGTGGGGGTGGGGAACAGAGCAGGGGTGGGTGGGTGGGGGTGGGGGAACAGAGCAGGGGTGGGTGGGTGGGGGTGGGGAACAGAGCAGGGGTGGGTGGGTGGGGGTGGGGAACAGAGCAGGGGTGGGTGGGTGGGGAACAGAGCAGGGGTGGGTGGGTGGGGAACAGAGCAGGGGTGGGTGGGTGGGGGAACAGAGCAGGGGTGGGTGGGTGGGGGTGGGGAGAACAGAGCAGGGGTGGGGAACAGAGCAGGGGTGGGGGTGGGGAACAGAGCAGGGGTGGGTGGGTGGGGAACAGAGCAGGGGTGGGTGGGTGGGGAACAGAGCAGGGGTGGGTGGGTGGGGGAACAGAGCAGGGGTGGGTGGGTGGGGTGGGGAACAGAGCAGGGGTGGGTGGGTGGGGAACAGAGCAGGGTGGGTGGGTGGGGGTGGGGAACAGAGCAGGGGTGGGTGGGTGTGAGGAGAACAGAGCAGGGGTGGGTGGGTGGGTGTGGGGAACAGAGCAGGGGTGGGTGGGTGGGTGTGGGGAACAGAGCAGGGGTGGGTGGGTGGGGGTGGGGAACAGAGCAGGGGTGGGTGGGTGGGGGTGGGGAACAGAGCAGGGGTGGGTGGGGAACAGAGCAGGGGTGGGGGGTGGGGAACAGAGCAGGGGTGGGTGGGGAACAGAGCAGGGGTGGGTGGGTGGGGAACAGAGCAGGGGTGGGTGGGTGGGGGTGGGGAACAGAGCAGGGGTGGGTGGGTGGGTGGGGGTGGGGAACAGAGCAGGGGTGGGGGGTGGGGAACAGGGCAGGGGTGGGGGGTGGGGAACAGGGCAGGGGTGGGTGGGGAACAGGCAGGGGTGGGTGGGGGAACAGGGCAGGGGTGGGTGGGTGGGGAACAGGGCAGGGGTGGGTGGGTGGGGAACAGGGCAGGGATGGGTGGGTGGGTGGGGAACAGGGCAGGGATGGGTGGGTGGGTGGGGAACAGGGCAGGGGTGGGTGGGTGGGTGGGGAACAGGGCAGGGATGGGTGGGTGGGGAACAGGGCAGGGATGGGTGGGTGGGGGAACAGGGCAGGGGTGGGTGGGTGGGGAACAGGGCAGGGGTGGGTGGGAACAGGGCAGGGGTGGGTGGGTGAGAACAGGGCAGGGGTGGGTGGGTGAGAACAGGGCAGGGGTGGGTGGGTGAGAACAGGGCAGGGGTGGGTGGGTGAGAACAGGGCAGGGGTGGGTGGGTGGGTGAGAACAGGGCAGGGGGGTGGAGAGAACAGGGCAGGGGTGGGTGGGTGGGTGAGAACAGGGCAGGGGTGGGTGGGTGAGAACAGGGCAGGGGTGGGTGGGTGAGAACAGGGCAGGGGGGGGGTGGGTGGGTGAGAACAGGGCAGGGGGGTGGTGGGGGGGTGAGAACAGGGCAGGGGGGGGGGGGGTGAGAACAGGGCAGGGGTGGGTGGGGTGAGAACAGGGCAGGGGTGGGTGGGGTGAGAACAGGGCAGGGGTGGGTGGGTGAGAACAGGGCAGGGTGGGTGGGGGAGAACAGGGCGAGGGGTGGGTGGGTGGGGAACAGGGCAGGGGTGGGTGGGTGGGGAACAGGGCAGGGGTGGGGAACAGGGCAGGGGTGGGTGGGTGGGGAACAGGGCAGGGGTGGGTGGGGTGAGGGGAACAGAGCAGGGGTGGGTGGGGGTGGGGAACAGAGCAGGGGTGGGGGGGGAGACAGAGCAGGGGTGGGGGGGGTGGGGAACAGAGCAGGGGTGGGTGGGGAACAGAGCAGGGGTGGGTGGGGAACAGAGCAGGGGTGGGTGGGGGAACAGAGCAGGGGTGGGTGGGTGGGTGGGTGGGTGGGGAACAGAGCAGGGGTGGGTGGGTGGGGAACAGAGCAGGGGTGGGTGGGTGGGGGTGGGGAACAGAGCAGGGGTGGGTGGGTGGGGGTGGGGAACAGAGCAGGGGTGGGTGGGTGGGGGTGGGGAACAGAGCAGGGGTGGGGGGGTGGGAGAACAGAGCAGGGGTGGGTGGGTGGGGTGGGGAACAGAGCAGGGGGTGGGTGGGTGGGGAACAGAGCAGGGGTGGGGGAACAGAGCAGGGGTGGGTAACAGAGCAGGGGTGGGTGGGTGGGGGTGGGGAACAGAGCAGGGGTGGGTGGGTGGGGGTGGGTAACAGAGCAGGGGTGGGTGGGTGGGAGTGGGTAACAGAGCAGGGTGGGTGGGTGGGGGTGGGTAACAGAGCAGGGGTGGGTGGGTGGGGGTGGGTAACAGAGCAGGGGTGGGTGGGGTGGGTAACAGAGCAGGGGTGGGTGGGTGTGGGTAACAGAGCAGGGGTGGGTGGGTGTGGGTAAGCAGAGCAGGGGTGGGTGGGTGTGGGTAACAGAGCAGGGGTGGGTGGGGGTGGGTAACAGAGCAGCGGTGGGGGGGTGGGGAAAAGGACAGGGGTGGGGGGGTGGGGAACAGAGTAGGGGTGGGTGGGTGGGGTGGGGAACAGAGCAGGGGTGGGTGGGTGGGGGTAGGGAACAGAGCGTGGGTGGGTGGGGGTGGGGAACAGAGCAGGGGTGGGTAACAGAAGCAGGGGTGGGTGGGTGGGGGTGGGGAACAGAGCAGGGGTGGGTGGGTGGGGGTGGGGAACAGAGCAGGGGTGGGTGGGTGTGGGGAACAGAGCAGGGGTGGGTGGGTGTAGGGAACAGAGCAGGGGTGGGGTGGGTGGGTGGGGGAGAACAGGGCAGGGGTGGGGTGGGTGGGTGAGAGCAGGGCAGGGGTGGGTGGGGTGGGTGGGAGAGAGCAGGGGTGGGGTGGGTGGGGAGAACAGGGCAGGGGTGGGGTGGGTGGGGAAAACAGGGCAGGGGTGGGGTGGGTGGGTGGGGAAAACAGGGCAGGGGTGGGGTGGGTGGGTGGGGAGAAACAGGGCAGGGGTGGGGTGGGTGGGTGGGGAAAACAGGGCAGGGGTGGGGTGGGTGGGGGGAGGGGTGGGTGGGGAGAGGCAGGGGTGGGGTGGGTGGGGGAGAAGCAGGGGTGGGTGGGGGAGAACAGGGGGTGGGGTGGGTGGGGGAGAACAGGGGGTGGGTGGGTGGGGGAGAACAGGGGTGGGTGGGGTGAGGGAGAACAGGGCAGGGGTGGGTGGGGGAGAACAGGGCAGGGGTGGGGTGGGGGAGAACAGGGCAGGGGTGGGGTGGGTGGGGGAGAACAGGGCAGGGGTGGGTGGGTGGGGGAGAACAGGGCAGGGGTGGGTGGGTGGGGAGAACAGGGCAGGGGTGGGTGGGTGGGGGGAGAACAGGGCAGGGGTGGGTGGGTGGGAGAACAGGGCAGGGGTGGGGGAGAACAGGGCAGGGGTGGGGGAGAACGGGGCAGGGGTGGGTGGGGAGAACAGGGCAGGGGTGGGTGGGAGGGGAGAACAGGGCAGGGGTGGGTGGGAGGGGAAAACAGGGCAGGGGTGGGTGGGAGGGGGGAAAACAGGGCAGGGGTGGGTGGGAGGGGGGAAAACAGGGCAGGGGTGGGTGGGAGGGGGGAAAACAGGGCAGGGGTGGGTGGGAGGGGGGAAAACAGGGCAGGGGTGGGTGGGAGGGGGGAAAACAGGGCAGGGGTGGGTGGGAGGGGGGAAAACAGGGCAGGGGTGGGTGGGAGGGGGGAAAACAGGGCAGGGGTGGGTGGGAGGGGGGAGAACAGGGCAGGGGTGGGGTGGGGGAGAACAGGGCAGGGGTGGGGTGGGTGGGTGGGGGAGAACAGGGCAGGGATGGGGTGGGTGGGTGGGGGAGAACAGGGCAGGGGTGGGGTGGGTGGGGAAGAACAGGGCAGGGGTGGGGTGGGTGGGGAGAACAGGGCAGGGGTGGGTGGGTGGGGAGAACAGGGCAGGGGTGGGTGGGTGGGGAGAACAGGGCAGGGGTGGGGTGGGTGGGGAAGAACAGGGCAGGGGTGGGGTGGGTGGGGAGAACAGGGCAGGGGTGGGTGGGTGGGGGAGAACAGGGCAGGGGTGGGTGGGTGGGGGAGAACAGGGCAGGGGTGGGGTGGGTGGGTGGGGGAGAACAGGGCAGGGGTGGGGTGGGTGGGTGGGGGAGAACAGGGCAGGGGTGGGGTGGGTGGGTGGGGGAGAACAGGGCAGGGGTGGGGTGGGTGGGGGAGAACAGGGCAGGGGTGGGGTGGGTGGGTGGGGGAGAACAGGGCAGGGGTGGGGTGGGTGGGTGGGGGAGAACAGGGCAGGGGTGGGGTGGGTGGGGGGGAGAACAGGGCAGGTAGGGTGGGTGGGTGGGGGAGAACAGGGCAGGGGTAGGGTGGGTGGGTGGGGGAGAACAGGGCAGGGGTGGGTGGGTGGGTGGGGAGAACAGGGCAGGGGTAGGGTGGGTGGGTGGGGAGAACAGGGCAGGGGTAGGGTGGGTGGGTGGGGGAGAACAGGGCAGGGGTAGGGTGGGTGGGTGGGGAGAACAGGGCAGGGGTAGGGTGGGTGGGGGAGAACAGGGCAGGGGTAGGGTGGGTGGGTGGGGGAGAACAGGGCAGGGGTAGGGGAGAACAGGGCAGGGGTAGGGTGGGTGGGTGGGGGAGAACAGGGCAGGGGTAGGGTGGGTGGGTGGGGGAGAACAGGGCAGTGGGTGGGGTGGGGGAGAACAGGGCAGGGGTGGGTGGGTGGGGGAGAACAGGGCAGGGGTGGGTGGGTGGGGGAGAACAGGGCAGGGGTGGGTGGGTGGGGGAGAACAGGGCAGGGGTGGGGTGGGTGGGGGAGAACAGGGCAGGGGTGGGGTGGGTGGGTGGGGGAGAACAGGGCAGGGTGGGGTGGGTGGGTGGGGAGAACAGGGCAGGGGTGGGTGGGTGGGTGGGGAGAACAGGGCAGGGGTGGGTGGGTGGGGGAGAACAGGGCAGGGGTGGGTGGGTGGGTGGGGGACAGAACAGGGGCAGGGGTGGGTGGGTGGGGAGAACAGGGCAGTGGGGTGGGTGGGGGAGAACAGGGCGGGGTGGGTGGGGGAGAACAGGGGTGGGGTGGGTGGGTGGGGAGAACAGGGCAGGGGGTGGGGTGGGTGGGTGGGGGAGAACAGGGCAGGGGTGGGGTGGGTGTGGGTGAGAACAGGGCAGGGGTGGGGTGGGGTGGGTGGGGGAGAACAGGGCAGGGGTGGGGTGGGTGGGTGGGTGAGAACAGGGCAGGGGTGGGGTGGGTGGGGGAGAACAGGGCAGGGGTGGGGTGGGTGGGGAGAGACAGGGCAGGGGTGGGGTGGGTGGGGGAGAACAGGGCAGGGGTGGGGTGGGTGGGGGAGGAACAGGGCAGGGGTGGGTGGGTGGGGAGAACAGGGCAGGGGTGGGTGGGTGGGTGAGAACAGGGCAGGGGTGGGTGGGTGGGTGAGAACAGGGCAGGGGTGGGTGGGTGGGTGAGAACAGGGCAGGGGGTGGGTGGGTGAGAACAGGGCAGGGGTGGGTGGGTGGGTGGGGGAGAACAGGGCAGGGGTGGGTGGGTTGGAGAGAACAGGGCAGGGGTGGGTGGGTGGAGGAGAACAGGGCAGGGGTGGGTGGGTGGAGGAGAACAGGGCAGGGGGGGTGGGTGGGTGGAGGAGAACAGGGCAGGGGTGGGTGGGTGGAGGAGAACAGGGCAGGGGTGGGTGGGTGGGGGAGAACAGGGCAGGGGTGGGTGGGTGGGGGAGAACAGGGCAGGGGTGGGTGGGTGGGTAGGGAGAACAGGGCAGGGGTGGGTGGGTGGTGAGGAAAACAGGGCAGGGGTGGGTGGGTGGGTGGGGAGAACAGGGCAGGGGTGGGTGGGTGGGGGAGAACAGGGCAGGGGTGGGTGGGTGGGGGAGAAACAGGGCAGGGGTGGGTGGGTGGGGAGAACAGGGCAGGGGTGGGTGGGTGGGGGAGAACAGGGCAGGGGTGGGTGGGAGGGGAGAAACAGGGCAGGGGTGGGTGGGTGGGAGAGAACAGGGCAGGGGTGGGTGGGTGGGGGAGAACAGGGCAGGGGTGGGTGGGTGGGGGAGAACAGGGCAGGGGTGGGGTGGGTGGGTGGGGAGAACAGGGCAGGTGGTGGGTGGGGAGAACAGGGCAGGGGTGGGTGGTGGGTGGGGGAGAACAGGGCAGGGGTGGGTGGGTGGGTGGGGGAGAACAGGGCAGGGGTGGGTGGGTGGGGAGAACAGGGCAGGGGTGGGTGGGTGGGGGAGAACAGGGCGGGGTGGGTGGGTGGGGGAGAACAGGGCGGGGTGGGTGGGTGGGGGAGAACAGGGCAGGGGTGGGGTGGGTGGGTGAGAACAGGGCAGGGGTGGGGTGGGTGGGTGGGGAGAACAGGGCAGGGGTGGGGTGGGTGGGTGGGGAGAACAGGGCAGGGGTGGGGTGGGTGGGTGGGGAGAACAGGGCAGGGGTGGGGTGGGTGGGTGGGGAGAACAGGGCAGGGGTGGGGTGGGTGGGTGAGAACAGGGCAGGGGTGGGGTGGGTGGGTGGGGAGAGCAGGGGTGGGGTGGGTGGGGGAGAACAGGGGTGGGGTGGGTGGGGGAGAACAGGGGTGGGGTGGGTGGGTGGGGGAGAACAGGGCAGGGGTGGGGTGGGTGGGTGGGGGAGAACAGGGCAGGGGTGGGGTGGGTGGGTGGGGAGAGCAGGGCAGGGGTGGGTGGGTGGGTGGGGGAGAACAGGGCAGGGGTGGGTGGGTGGGGGAGAACAGGGGTGGGGTGGGTGGGGGAGAACAGGGCAGGGGTGGGTGGGTGGGGGAGAACAGGGCAGGGGTGGGGTGGGTGGGGGAGAACAGGGCAGGGGTGGGGTGGGTGGGGGAGAACAGGGCAGGGGTGGGGTGGGTGGGGGAGAACAGGGCAGGGGTGGGTGGGTGGGTGAGAACAGGGCAGGGGGTGGGTGGGTGAGAACAGGGCAGGGGTGGGTGGGTGGGTGAGAACAGGGCAGGGGTGGGTGGGTGGGTGAGAACAGGGCAGGGGTGGGTGGGTGGGGAGAACAGGGCAGGGGTGGGTGGGTGGGGGAAAACAGGGCAGGGGTGGGTGGGTGGGGGAAAACAGGGCAGGGGTGGGTGGGTGGGGGAAAACAGGGCAGGGGTGGGTGGGTGGGGGAGAACAGGGCAGGGGTGGGTGGGTGGGGGAGAACAGGGCAGGGGTGGGTGGGTGGGGGGAGAACAGGGCAGGGGTGGGTGGGTGGGGGAGAACAGGGCAGGGGTGGGTGGGTGGGGGAGAACAGGGCAGGGGTGGGTGGGTGGGGGAGAGAACAGGGCAGGGGTGGGTGGGTGGGGGAGAACAGGGCAGGGGGTGGGTGGGTGGGGGAGAAACAGGGCAGGGGTGGGTGGGTGGGTGGGGAGAACAGGGCAGGGGTGGGTGGGTGGGGAGAAAACAGGGCAGGGGTGGGTGGGTGGGGGAAAACAGGGCAGGGGTGGGTGGGTGGGGGAAAACAGGGCAGGGGTGGGTGGGTGGGGGAAAACAGGGCAGGGGTGGGGTGGGTGGGGGAAAACAGGGCAGGGGTGGGTGGGTGGGGGAAAACAGGGCAGGGGTGGGTGGGGGGAGAACAGGGCAGGGGTGGGTGGGTGGGGGAGAACAGGGCAGGGGTGGGTGGGTGGGGAGAACAGGGCAGGGGTGGGTGGGTGGGGAGAACAGGGCAGGGGTGGGTGGGTGGGGAGAACAGGGCAGGGGTGGGTGGGTGGGGGAGAACAGGGCAGGGGTGGGTGGGTGGGGGAGAACAGGGCAGGGGTGGGTGGGTGGGGAGAACAGGGCAGGGGTGGGTGGGTGGGGGAGAACAGGGCAGGGGTGGGTGGGTGGGTGGGGAGAACAGGGCAGGGGTGGGTGGGTGGGGAGAACAGGGCAGGGGTGGGTGGGTGGGGGAGAACAGGGCAGGGTGGGTGGGTGGGGGAGAACAGGGCAGGGGTGGGTGGGTGGGGGAGAACAGGGCAGGGGTGGGTGGGTGAGAACAGGGCAGGGGTGGGTGGGTGAGAACAGGGCAGGGGTGGGTGGGTGAGAACAGGGCAGGGGTGGGTGGGTGGGTGAGAACAGGGCAGGGGTGGGTGGGTGGGTGAGAACAGGGCAGGGGTGGGTGGGTGGGTGAGAACAGGGCAGGGGTGGGTGGGTGGGTGAGAACAGGGCAGGGGTGGGTGGGTGGGTGAGAACAGGGCAGGGGTGGGTGGGTGGGTGAGAACAGGGCAGGGGTGGGTGGGTGGGTGAGAACAGGGCAGGGGTGGGTGGGTGGGGGAGAACAGGGCAGGGGTGGGTGGGTGAGAACAGGGCAGGGGTGGGTGGGTGAGAACAGGGCAGGGGTGGGTGGGTGAGAACAGGGCAGGGGTGGGTGGGTGAGAACAGGGCAGGGGTGGGTGGGTGAGAACAGGGCAGGGGTGGGTGGGTGAGAACAGGGCAGGGGTGGGTGGGTGAGAACAGGGCAGGGGTGGGTGGGTGGGAGAGACAGGGCAGGGGTGGGTGGGTGGGGAGAACAGGGCAGGGGTGGGTGGGTGGGTGGGGGAGAACAGGGCAGGGGTGGGTGGGTGGGTGGGGGAGAACAGGGCAGGGGTGGGGTGGGTGGGTGGGGGAGAACAGGGCAGGGGTGGGTGGGTGGGTGGGGGAGAACAGGGCAGGGGTGGGGTGGGTGGGTGGGGAGAACAGGGCAGGGGTGGGTGGGTGGGGGAGAACAGGGCAGGGGTGGGGTGGGTGGGTGGGGAGAACAGGGCATGGGTGGGTGGATGGGGGAGAACAGGGCATGGGTGGGTGGATGGGGGAGAACAGGGCATGGGGTGGGTGGGTGGGGAGAACAGGGCAGGGGTGGGGTGGGTGGGTGGGGGAGAACAGGGCAGGGGTGGGGTGGGTGGGTGGGGAGAACAGGGCAGGGGTGGGGTGGGTGGGTGGGGAGAACAGGGCAGGGGTGGGGTGGGTGGGGGAGAACAGGGCAGGGGTGGGGTGGGTGGGTGGGGGAGAACAGGGCAGGGGTGGGGTGGGTGGGGAAGAACAGGGCAGGGGTGGGGTGGGTGGGTGAGAACAGGGCAGGGGTGGGGTGGGTGGGGGGGGAGAACAGGGCAGGGGGTGGGGTGGGTGGGGGAGAACAGGGCAGGGGTAGGGTGGGTGGGTGGGGAGAACAGGGCAGGGTAGGGTGGGTGGGTGGGGGAGAACAGGGCAGGGGTGGGTGGGTGGGTGGGGAGAACAGGGCAGGGGTAGGGTGGGTGGGTGGGGGAGAACAGGGCAGGGGTGGGGTGGGTGGGTGGGGGAGAACAGGGCAGGGGGGTGGGTGGGTGGGGAGAACAGGGCAGGGGTGGGTGGGTGGGGAGAACAGGGCGGGGTGGGTGGGTGGGGGAGAACAGGGCAGGGGTGGGTGGGTGGGGGAGAACAGGGCAGGGGTGGGTGGGTGGGGGGAGAACAGGGCAGGGGTGGGTGGGTGGGGGGAGAACAGGGCAGGGGTGGGTGGGTGGGGGAGAACAGGGCAGGGGTGGGGTGGGTGGGTGGGGGAGAACAGGGCAGGGGTGGGGTGGGTGGGTGGGGGAGAACAGGGCAGGGGTGGGTGGGTGGGGGAGAACAGGGCAGGGGTGGGTGGGTGGGGGAGAACAGGGCAGGGGTGGGTGGGTGGGGAGAACAGGGCAGGGGTGGGTGGGTGGGGGAGAACAGGGCAGGGGTGGGGTGGGTGGGTGGGGAGAACAGGGCAGGGGTGGGTGGGTGGGGGAGAACAGGGCAGGGGTGGGTGGGTGGGGGAGAACAGGGCGGTGGGTGGGTGGGGGAGAACAGGGCAGGGGTGGGTGGGTGGGGGAGAACAGGGCAGGGGTGGGTGGGTGGGGGAGAACAGGGCAGGGGTGGGTGGGTGGGGGAGAACAGGGCAGGGGTGGGTGGGTGGGGGAGAACAGGGCAGGGGTGGGTGGGTGGGGGAGAACAGGGCAGGGGTGGGTGGGTGGGGGAGAACAGGGCAGGGGTGGGTGGGGGAGAACAGGGCAGGGGTGGGTGGGTGGGGGAGAACAGGGCAGGGGTGGGTGGGTGGGGGAGAACAGGGCAGGGGTGGGTGGGTGGGAGAACAGGGCAGGGGTGGGTGGGAGGGGGAGAACAGGGCAGGGGGTGGGTGGGAGGGGGAGAACAGGGCAGGGGTGGGTGGGTGGGGAAAACAGGGCAGGGGTGGGTGGGTGGGGAAAACAGGGCAGGGGTGGGTGGGTGGGGGAAAACAGGGCAGGGGTGGGTGGGTGGGGGAGAACAGGGCAGGGGTGGGTGGGTGGGGGAAAACAGGGCAGGGGTGGGTGGGTGGGGGAGAACAGGGCAGGGGTGGGTGGGTGGGGGAGAACAGGGCAGGGGTGGGTGGGTGGGGGAGAACAGGGCAGGGGTGGGGTGGGTGGGTGGGGAGAACAGGGCAGGGGTGGGTGGGTGGGGGAGAACAGGGCAGGGGTGGGGTGGGTGGGTGGGGGAGAACAGGGCAGGGGTGGGTGGGTGGGGGAGAACAGGGCAGGGGTGGGGTGGGTGGGGAGAACAGGGCAGGGGTGGGGTGGGTGGGTGGGGAGAACAGGGCAGGGGTGGGGTGGGTGGGGGAGAACAGGGCAGGGTGGGTGGGTGGGTGAGAACAGGGCAGGGGTGGGTGGGTGGGTGGGGGAGAACAGGGCAGGGGTGGGGTGGGTGGGTGAGGGAGAACAGGGCAGTGGTAGGGTGGGTGGGGGAAAACAGGGCAGTGGTGGGTGGGTGGGGGAAAACAGGGCAGGGGTGGGTGGGTGGGTGGGGGAGAACAGGGCAGGGGTGGGGTGGGTGGGGGAGAACAGGGCAGGGGTAGGGTGGGTGGGTGGGGGAGAACAGGGCAGGGGTAGGGTGGGTGGGTGGGGGAGAACAGGGCAGGGGTGGGTGGGTGGGTGGGGAGAACAGGGCAGGGGTAGGGTGGGTGGGTGGGGAGAACAGGGCAGGGGTGGGTGGGTGGGGGGAGAACAGGGCAGGGGTGGGTGGGTGGGGGAGAACAGGGCAGGGGTGGGTGGGTGGGGGAGAACAGGGCAGGGGTAGGGTGGGTGGGTGGGGAGAACAGGGCAGGGGTGGGTGGGTGGGGGAGAACAGGGCAGGGGTGGGGTGGGTGGGGGAGAACAGGGCAGGGGTGGGGTGGGTGGGGGGGGGAGAACAGGGCAGGGGTGGGGTGGGTGGGGGAGAACAGGGCAGGGGTGGGGTGGGTGGGGGGAGAACAGGGCAGGGGTGGGTGGGTGGGGGAGAACAGGGCAGGGGTGGGTGGGTGGGTGGGGGAGAACAGGGCAGGGGTGGGGTGGGTGGGTGGGGAGAACAGGGCAGGGGTGGGGTGGGTGGGTGGGGAGAACAGGGCAGGGGTGGGGTGGGTGGGTGGGGAGAACAGGGCAGGGGTGGGGTGGGTGGGTGGGGGAGAACAGGGCAGGGGTGGGTGGGTGGGTGAGGACAGGGCAGGGGTGGGTGGGTGGAGAACAGGGCAGGGGTGGGTGGGTGGGGGAGAACAGGGCAGGGGTGGGTGGGTGGGTGAGAACAGGGCAGGGGTGGGTGGGTGGGGTGAGAACAGGGCAGGGGTGGGTGGGTGGGTGGAGGAGACAGGGCAGGGGTGGGTGGGTGGGGAGAACAGGGCAGGGGTGGGTGGGTGGGGGAGAACAGGGCAGGGGTGGGGTGGGTGGGGAGAACAGGGCAGGGGTGGGTGGGTGGGGGAGAACAGGGCAGGGGTGGGTGGGTGGGGAGAACAGGGCAGGGGTGGGTGGGTGAGAACAGGGCAGGGGTGGGTGGGTGAGAACAGGGCAGGGGTGGGTGGGTGAGAACAGGGCAGGGGTGGGTGGGTGGGGAGAACAGGGCAGGGGTGGGTGGGTGGGGGAGAACAGGGCAGGGGTGGGTGGGTGGGGAGAACAGGGCAGGGGTGGGTGGGTGGGGGAGAACAGGGCAGGGGTGGGTGGGTGGGGGAGAACAGGGCAGGGGTGGGTGGGTGGGTGGGGAGAACAGGGCAGGGGTGGGTGGGTGGGGGAGAACAGGGCAGGTGGGTGGGTGGGTGGGGAGAACAGGGCAGGGGTGGGTGGGTGGGGAGAACAGGGCAGGGGTGGGTGGGTGGGGGAGAACAGGGCAGGGGGGGTGGGTGGGTGGGGGAGAACAGGGCAGGGGTGGGTGGGTGGGGGAGAACAGGGCAGGGGTGGGTGGGTGGGGGGAGAACAGGGCAGGGGTGGGTGGGTGGGGGAGAACAGGGCAGGGGTGGGTGGGTGGGGGAGAACAGGGCAGGGGTGGGTGGGTGGGGGAGAACAGGGCAGGGGTGGGGTGGGTGGGTGGGGAGAACAGGGCAGGGGTGGGTGGGTGGGGGAGAACAGGGCAGGGGTGGGTGGGTGGGGAGAACAGGGCAGGGGTGGGTGGGTGGGGGAGAACAGGGCAGGGGTGGGTGGGTGGGGAGAACAGGGCAGGGGTGGGTGGGTGGGGAGAACAGGGCAGGGGTGGGTGGGGGAGAACAGGGCAGGGGTGGGTGGGTGGAGAACAGGGCAGGGGTGGGTGGGTGGGGGAGAACAGGGCAGGGGTGGGTGGGTGGGGAGAACAGGGCAGGGGTGGGTGGGTGAGAACAGGGCAGGGGTGGGTGGGGGAGAACAGGGCAGGGGTGGGTGGGTGGAGAACAGGGCAGGGGTGGGTGGGGGAGAACAGGGCAGGGGTGGGGTGGGTGGGTGGGGAGAACAGGGCAGGGGTGGGTGGGTGGGTGGGGAGAACAGGGCAGGGGTGGGTGGGTGGGGGAGAACAGGGCAGGGGTGGGGTGGGTGGGTGGGGAGAACAGGGCAGGGGTGGGTGGGTGGGGGAGAACAGGGCAGGGGTGGGTGGGTGGGGGAGAACAGGGCAGGGGTGGGTGGGTGGGGGAGAACAGGGCAGGGGTGGGGTGGGTGGGTGGGGAGAACAGGGCAGGGGTGGGTGGGTGGGGGAGAACAGGGCAGGGGTGGGGTGGGTGGGGGAGAACAGGGCAGGGGTGGGTGGGTGGGGGAGAACAGGGCAGGGGTGGGGTGGGTGGGTGGGGAGAACAGGGCAGGGGTGGGGTGGGTGGGTGGGGAGAACAGGGCAGGGGTGGGGTGGGTGGGTGGGGAGAACAGGGCAGGGGTGGGGTGGGTGGGGGAGAACAGGGCAGGGGTGGGGTGGGTGGGTGGGGAGAACAGGGCAGGGGTGGGGTGGGTGGGTGGGGGAGAACAGGGCAGGGGTGGGGTGGGTGGGTGGAGAACAGGGCAGGGGTGGGGTGGGTGGGGGAGAACAGGGCAGGGGGTGGGTGGGTGGGGGAGAACAGGGCAGGTGGGTGGGTGGGTGGGGGAGAACAGGGCAGGGGTGGGTGGGTGGGGGAGAACAGGGCAGGGGTGGGTGGGTGGGGGAGAACAGGGCAGGGGTGGGTGGGTGGGTGGGGGAGAACAGGGCAGGGGTGGGTGGGTGGGGGAGAACAGGGCAGGGGTAGGGTGGGTGGGTGGGGAGAACAGGGCAGGGGTGGGTGGGTGGGTGGGGAGAACAGGGCAGGGGTAGGGTGGGTGGGGGGGAGAACAGGGCAGGGGTGGGGTGGGTGGGTGGGGAGAACAGGGCAGGGGTGGGTGGGTGGGGGAGAACAGGGCAGGGGTGGGGTGGGTGGGGGAGAACAGGGCAGGGGTGGGTGGGTGGGGGAGAACAGGGCAGGGGTGGGTGGGTGGGGGAGAACAGGGCAGGGGTGGGTGGGTGGGTGAGAACAGGGCAGGGGTGGGGTGGGTGGGTGGGGAGAACAGGGCAGGGGTGGGGTGGGTGGGTGGGGGAGAACAGGGCAGGGGTGGGTGGGTGGGTGGGGAGAACAGAGCAGGGGTGGGGTGGGTGGGGGAGAACAGGGCAGGGGTGGGTGGGTGGGGGAGAACAGGGCAGGGGTGGGTGGGTGGGGGAGAACAGGGCAGGGGTGGGGTGGGTGGGGGAGAACAGGGCAGGGGTGGGTGGGTGGGGGAGAACAGGGCAGGGGTGGGTGGGTGGGTGGGGGAGAACAGGGCAGGGGTGGGTGGGTGGGTGGGGAGAACAGGGCAGGGGTGGGTGGGTGGGGGAGAACAGGGCAGGGGTGGGTGGGTGGGGGAGAACAGGGCAGGGGTGGGGTGGGTGGGTGGGGAGAACAGGGCAGGGGTGGGGTGGGTGGGGGAGAACAGGGCAGGGGTGGGTGGGTGGGGAGAACAGGGCAGGGGTGGGTGGGTGGGTGGGGAGAACAGGGCAGGGGTGGGTGGGTGGGGAGAACAGGGCAGGGGGTGGGTGGGTGGGGAGAACAGGGCAGGGGTGGGTGGGTGGGTGGGGAGAACAGGGCAGGGGTGGGTGGGTGGGTGAGAACAGGGCAGGGGTGGGTGGGTGGGGGAGAACAGGGCAGGGGTGGGTGGGTGAGAACAGGGCAGGGGTGGGTGGGTGGGGAGAACAGGGCAGGGGTGGGTGGGTGGGGAGAACAGGGCAGGGGTGGGTGGGTGGGGGAGAACAGGGCAGGGGTGGGTGGGTGGGGGAGAACAGGGCAGGGGTGGGTGGGTGGGGGAGAACAGGGCAGGGGTGGGTGGGTGGGGGGAGAACAGGGCAGGGGTGGGTGGGTGGGTGGGGGAGAGCAGGGCAGGGGTGGGTGGGTGGGGGAGAACAGGGCAGGGGTGGGTGGGTGGGGGAGAACAGGGCAGGGGTGGGGTGGGTGGGGGAGAACAGGGCAGGGGTGGGGTGGGTGGGTGGGGGAGAACAGGGCAGGGGTGGGTGGGTGGGGGAGAACAGGGCAGGGGTGGGGTGGGTGGGTGGGGGAGAACAGGGCAGGGGTGGGGTGGGTGGGTGGGGGAGAACAGGGCAGGGGTGGGGTGGGTGGGTGGGGGAGAACAGGGCAGGGGTGGGGTGGGTGGGGGAGAACAGGGCAGGGGTGGGGTGGGTGGGTGGGGGAGAACAGGGCAGGGGTGGGGTGGGTGGGTGGGGAGAACAGGGCAGGGGTGGGGTGGGTGGGTGGGGAGAACAGGGCAGGGGTGGGGTGGGTGGGGGAGAACAGGGCAGGGGTGGGTGGGTGGGGGAGAACAGGGCAGGGGTGGGGTGGGTGGGTGGGGAGAACAGGGCAGGGGTGGGGTGGGTGGGTGGGGGAGAACAGGGCAGGGGTGGGGTGGGTGGGGGAGAACAGGGCAGGGGTGGGGTGGGTGGGGGAGAACAGGGCAGGGGTGGGTGGGTGGGGGAGAACAGGGCAGGGGGTGGGTGGGTGGGGAGAACAGGGCAGGGGTGGGTGGGTGGGGGAGAACAGGGCAGGGGTGGGTGGGTGGGTGGGGGAGAACAGGGCAGGGGTGGGTGGGTGGGGGAGAACAGGGCAGGGGTGGGTGGGTGGGTGGGGAGAACAGGGCAGGGGTGGGTGGGTGGGTGGGGGAGAACAGGGCAGGGGTGGGTGGGTGGGTGGGGGAGAACAGGGCAGGGGTGGGTGGGTGGGGGAGAACAGGGCAGGGGTGGGTGGGTGGGGGAGAACAGGGCAGGGGTGGGTGGGTGGGGAGAACAGGGCAGGGGTGGGTGGGTGGGGGAGAACAGGGCAGGGGTGGGTGGGTGGGGGAGAACAGGGCAGGGGTGGGGTGGGTGGGTGGGGAGAACAGGGCAGGGGTGGGTGGGTGGGGGAGAACAGGGCAGGGGTGGGTGGGTGGGGGAGAACAGGGCAGGGGTGGGTGGGTGGGGGAGAACAGGGCAGGGGTGGGTGGGTGGGGGAGAACAGGGCAGGGGTGGGGTGGGTGGGGGAGAACAGGGCAGGGGTGGGTGGGTGGGGGAGAACAGGGCAGGGGTGGGTGGGTGGGGGAGAACAGGGCAGGGGTGGGTGGGTGGGGGAGAACAGGGCAGGGGTGGGGTGGGTGGGTGGGGAGAACAGGGCAGGGGTGGGTGGGTGGGGGAGAACAGGGCAGGGGTGGGTGGGTGGGGGAGAACAGGGCAGGGGTGGGGTGGGTGGGGGAGAACAGGGCAGGGGTGGGTGGGTGGGGGAGAACAGGGCAGGGGTGGGTGGGTGGGGGAGAACAGGGCAGGGGTGGGTGGGTGGGGAGAACAGGGCAGGGGTGGGTGGGTGAGAACAGGGCAGGGGTGGGTGGGTGAGAACAGGGCAGGGGTGGGTGGGTGGGGAGAACAGGGCAGGGGTGGGTGGGGGAGAACAGGGCAGGGGTGGGTGGGGGAGAACAGGGCAGGGGTGGGTGGGGGAGAACAGGGCAGGGGTGGGTGGGTGGGGAGAACAGGGCAGGGGTGGGTGGGGGAGAACAGGGCAGGGGTGGGTGGGGAGAACAGGGCAGGGGTGGGGTGGGTGGGTGGGGAGAACAGGGCAGGGGTGGGTGGGTGGGTGGGGGAGAACAGGGCAGGGGTGGGGTGGGTGGGGGAGAACAGGGCAGGGGTGGGTGGGTGGGTGGGGAGAACAGGGCAGGGGGTGGGTGGGTGGGGGAGAACAGGGCAGGGGTGGGGTGGGTGGGTGGGGGAGAACAGGGCAGGGTGGTGGGTGGGTGGGGGAGAACAGGGCAGGGGTGGGGTGGGTGGGGGAGAACAGGGCAGGGGTGGGGTGGGTGGGTGGGGGAGAACAGGGCAGGGGTGGGGTGGGTGGGGGAGAACAGGGCAGGGGTGGGGTGGGTGGGTGGGGGAGAACAGGGCAGGGGTGGGGTGGGTGGGTGGGGAGAACAGGGCAGGGGGGTGGGTGGGTGGGGGAGAACAGGGCAGGGGTGGGGTGGGTGGGTGGGGAGAACAGGGCAGGGGTGGGGTGGGTGGGGGAGAACAGGGCAGGGGTGGGGTGGGTGGGTGGAGAACAGGGCAGGGGTGGGTGGGTGGGTGGGGAGAACAGGGCAGGGGTGGGTGGGTGGGTGGGAGAACAGGGCAGGGGTGGGGTGGGTGGGGGAGAACAGGGCAGGGGTGGGGTGGGTGGGGGAGAACAGGGCAGGGGTGGGTGGGTGGGTGGGGGAGAACAGGGCAGGGGTGGGTGGGTGGGGAGAACAGGGCAGGGGTGGGTGGGTGGGGGAGAACAGGGCAGGGTGGGTGGGTGGGTGGGGGAGAACAGGGCAGGGGTGGGTGGGTGGGGGAGAACAGGGCAGGGGTGGGTGGGTGGGTGGGGAGAACAGGGCAGGGGTAGGGTGGGTGGGTGGGGAGAACAGGGCAGGGGTGGGTGGGTGGGTGGGGGAGAACAGGGCAGGGGTAGGGTGGGTGGGTGGGGGAGAACAGGGCGGGGTGGGTGGGTGGGGGAGAACAGGGCGGGGTGGGTGGGTGGGGGAGAACAGGGCAGGGGTGGGGTGGGTGGGTGAGAACAGGGCAGGGGTGGGGTGGGTGGGTGGGGAGAACAGGGCAGGGGTGGGGTGGGTGGGGGAGAACAGGGCAGGGGTGGGTGGGTGGGTGGGGAGAACAGGGCAGGGGTGGGTGGGTGGGGAGAACAGGGCAGGGGTGGGTGGGTGGGGGAGAACAGGGCAGGGGTGGGTGGGTGGGGGAGAACAGGGCAGGGGTGGGTGGGTGGGTGAGAACAGGGCAGGGGTGGGGTGGGTGGGGAGAACAGGGCAGGGGTGGGTGGGTGGGGGAGAACAGGGCAGGGGTGGGTGGGTGGGGAGAACAGGGCAGGGGTGGGTGGGTGGGGGAGAACAGGGCAGGGGTGGGTGGGGGAGAACAGGGCAGGGGTGGGTGGGTGAGAGAACAGGGCAGGGGTGGGTGGGTGGGTGAGAACAGGGCAGGGGGTGGGTGGGTGGGGGTGTACAGGGCAGGGGTGGGTGGGTGGGTGGGGGAGAACAGGGCAGGGGTGGGGTGGGTGGGTGGGGGAGAACAGGGCAGGGGTGGGTGGGTGGGGGAGAACAGGGCAGGGGTGGGTGGGTGGGGGAGAACAGGGCAGGGGTGGGGTGGGTGGGTGGGGAGAACAGGGCAGGGGTGGGGTGGGTGGGTGGGGGAGAACAGGGCAGGGGTGGGGTGGGTGGGTGGGGGAGAACAGGGCAGGGGTGGGGTGGGTGGGTGGGGGAGAACAGGGCAGGGTGGTGGGTGGGTGGGGGAGAACAGGGCAGGGGTGGGTGGGTGTGGGGAGAACAGGGCAGGGGTGGGGTGGGTGGGTGGGGAGAACAGGGCAGGGGTGGGGTGGGTGGGTGGGGAGAACAGGGCAGGGGTGGGGTGGGTGGGTGGGGAGAACAGGGCAGGGGTGGGGTGGGTGGGTGGGGAGAACAGGGCAGGGGTGGGGTGGGTGGGTGGGGAGAACAGGGCAGGGGTGGGGTGGGTGGGTGGGGGAGAACAGGGCAGGGGTGGGTGGGTGGGTGGGGAGAACAGGGGTGGGTGGGTGGGGAGAACAGGGCGGGGTGGGTGGGTGGGGAGAACAGGGCAGGGGTGGGGTGGGTGGGTGGGGAGAACAGGGCAGGGGTGGGGGTGGGTGGGGGAGAACAGGGCAGGGGTGGGGTGGGTGGGGGAGAACAGGGCAGGGGTGGGTGGGTGGGGGAGAACAGGGCAGGGGTGGGGTGGGTGGGGGAGAACAGGGCAGGGGTGGGTGGGGGAGAACAGGGCAGGGGTGGGTGGGGAGAACAGGGCAGGGGTGGGTGGGTGGGGGAGAACAGGGCAGGGGTGGGTGGGTGGGGAGAACAGGGCAGGGGTGGGTGGGTGGGGGAGAACAGGGCAGGGGTGGGTGGGTGGGGGAGAACAGGGCAGGGGTGGGTGGGTGGGTGGGGAGAACAGGGCAGGGTGGGTGGGTGGGGGAGAACAGGGCAGGGGTGGGGTGGGTGGGGGAGAACAGGGCAGGGGTGGGTGGGTGGGGGAGAACAGGGCAGGGGTGGGTGGGTGGGTGGAGAACAGGGCAGGGGTGGGTGGGTGGGGGAGAACAGGGCAGGGGTGGGGTGGGTGGGGGAGAACAGGGCAGGGGTGGGGTGGGTGGGTGAGAACAGGGCAGGGGTGGGTGGGTGGGGGAGAACAGGGCAGGGGTGGGTGGGTGGGGGAGAACAGGGCAGGGGTGGGTGGGTGGGGGAGAACAGGGCAGGGGTGGGTGGGTGGGGGAGAACAGGGCAGGGGTGGGGTGGGGGAGAACAGGGCAGGGGTGGGTGGGTGGGGGAGAACAGGGCAGGGGTGGGTGGGTGGGGGAGAACAGGGCAGGGGGGGTGGGTGGGTGGGGGAGAACAGGGCAGGGGTGGGTGGGTGGGGGAGAACAGGGCAGGGGTGGGTGGGTGGGGGAGAACAGGGCAGGGGTGGGTGGGTGGGTGGGGAGAACAGGGCAGGGGTGGGTGGGTGGGGAGAACAGGGCAGGGGTGGGTGGGTGGGTGAGAACAGGGCAGGGGTGGGTGGGTGAGAACAGGGCAGGGGTGGGTGGGTGGGGAGAACAGGGCAGGGGTGGGTGGGTGGGGAGAACAGGGCAGGGGTGGGTGGGTGGGGGAGAACAGGGCAGGGGTGGGTGGGTGGGGAGAACAGGGCAGGGGTGGGTGGGTGGGGAGAACAGGGCAGGGGGTGGGTGGGGGAGAACAGGGCAGGGGTGGGTGGGGGAGAACAGGGCAGGGGTGGGTGGGTGGGTGGGGAGAACAGGGCAGGGGTGGGTGGGTGGGGGGAGAACAGGGCAGGGGTGGGGTGGGTGGGGGAGAACAGGGCAGGGGTGGGTGGGTGGGGGGAGAACAGGGCAGGGGTGGGTGGGTGGGGAGAACAGGGCAGGGGTGGGTGGGTGGGGGAGAACAGGGCAGGGGTGGGTGGGTGGGGGAGAACAGGGCAGGGGTGGGGTGGGTGGGTGGGGGAGAACAGGGCAGGGGTGGGGTGGGTGGGTGGGGGAGAACAGGGCAGGGGTGGGGTGGGTGGGGGAGAACAGGGCAGGGGTGGGGTGGGTGGGTGGGGGAGAACAGGGCAGGGGGGGGGGGGGGGGGGGAGAACAGGGCAGGGGTGGGGTGGGTGGGTGGGGGAGAACAGGCAGGCAGGGGTGGGGTGGGTGGGGGAGAACAGGGCAGGGGTGGGGTGGGTGGGTGGGGAGAACAGGGCAGGGGTGGGGTGGGTGGGTGGGGGAGAACAGGGCAGGGGTGGGGTGGGTGGGTGGGGGAGAACAGGGCAGGGGTGGGGTGGGTGGGTGGGGGAGAACAGGGCAGGGGTGGGGTGGGTGGGTGGGGGAGAACAGGGCAGGGGTGGGGTGGGTGGGTGGGGGAGAACAGGGCAGGGGTGGGGTGGGTGGGGGAGAACAGGGCAGGGGGGGTGGGTGGGTGGGGGAGAACAGGGCAGGGGTAGGGTGGGTGGGGGAGAACAGGGCAGGGGTGGGGTGGGTGGGTGGGGGAGAACAGGGCAGGGGTGGGGTGGGTGGGTGGGGGAGAACAGGGCAGGGGTAGGGTGGGTGGGTGGGGGAGAACAGGGCAGGGGTAGGGTGGGTGGGTGGGGGAGAACAGGGCAGGGGTAGGGTGGGTGGGTGGGGGAGAACAGGGCAGGGGTAGGGTGGGTGGGTGGGGGAGAACAGGGCAGGGGTAGGGTGGGTGGGGGAGAACAGGGCAGGGGTGGGGTGGGTGGGGGAGAACAGGGCAGGGGTGGGGTGGGTGGGTGGGGGAGAACAGGGCAGGGGTAGGGTGGGTGGGTGAGAACAGGGCAGGGGTAGGGTGGGGGGAGAACAGGGCAGGGGTGGGTGGGGGAGAACAGGGCAGGGGTGGGTGGGTGGGGAGAACAGGGCAGGGGTGGGTGGGTGGGGGAGAACAGGGCAGGGGTGGGGTGGGTGGGTGAGAACAGGGCAGGGGTGGGGTGGGTGGGTGGGGAGAACAGGGCAGGGGTGGGGTGGGTGGGTGGGGAGAACAGGGCAGGGGTGGGGTGGGTGGGTGGGGGAGAACAGGGCAGGGGTGGGGTGGGTGGGTGGGGGAGAACAGGGCAGGGGTGGGGTGGGTGGGGGAGAGCAGGGGTGGGGTGGGTGGGTGGGGGAGAACAGGGGTGGGGTGGGTGGGGGAGAACAGGGGTGGGGTGGGTGGGGGAGAACAGGGCAGGGGTGGGTGGGTGGGGGAGAACAGGGCAGGGGTGGGTGGGTGGGGGAGAACAGGGCAGGGGTGGGGTGGGTGGGGGAGAACAGGGCAGGGGTGGGGTGGGTGGGTGGGGAGAACAGGGCAGGGGTGGGTGGGTGGGTGAGAACAGGGCAGGGGTGGGGTGGGTGGGGGAGTACAGGGCAGGGGTGGGGTGGGTGGGGGAGTACAGGGCAGGGGTGGGGTGGGTGGGGGAGAACAGGGCAGGGGTGGGGTGGGTGGGGGAGAACAGGGCAGGGGGGGTGGGTGGGGGAGAACAGGGCAGGGGTGGGTGGGTGAGAACAGGGCAGGGGTGGGTGGGTGGGTGAGAACAGGGCAGGGGTGGGTGGGTGGGTTGAGAACAGGGCAGGGGTGGGTGGGTGGGGGAGAACAGGGCAGGGGTGGGTGGGTGGGTGAGAACAGGGCAGGGGTGGGTGGGTGAGAACAGGGCAGGTGGGTGGGTGGGGGAGAACAGGGCAGGGGTGGGTGGGTGGGGAGAACAGGGCAGGGGTGGGTGGGTGGGGAGAACAGGGCAGGGGTGGGTGGGTGGGGAGAACAGGGCAGGGGTGGGTGGGTGGGGAGAACAGGGCAGGGGTGGGTGGGTGGGGAGAACAGGGCAGGGGTGGGTGGGTGGGGGAGAACAGGGCAGGGGTGGGTGGGTGGGGGAGAACAGGGCAGGGGTGGGTGGGTGGGGGAGAACAGGGCAGGGGTGGGTGGGTGGGGAGAACAGGGCAGGGGTGGGTGGGTGGGGGAGAACAGGGCAGGGGTGGGTGGGTGGGGGAGAACAGGGCAGGGGTGGGTGGGTGGGGGAGAACAGGGCAGGGGTGGGTGGGTGGGGGAGAACAGGGCAGGGGTGGGTGGGTGGGGGAGAACAGGGCAGGGGTGGGTGGGTGGGGGAGAACAGGGCAGGGGTGGGTGGGTGGGGGAGAACAGGGCAGGGGTGGGTGGGTGGGGGAGAACAGGGCAGGGGTGGGTGGGTGGGTGGGGAGAACAGGGCAGGGGTGGGTGGGTGGAGAACAGGGCAGGGGTGGGGTGGGTGGGTGGGGGAGAACAGGGCAGGGGTGGGTGGGTGGGGGAGAACAGGGCAGGGGTGGGTGGGTGGGGGAGAACAGGGCAGGGGTGGGTGGGTGGGGGAGAACAGGGCAGGGGTGGGTGGGTGGGGGAGAACAGGGCAGGGGTGGGGTGGGTGGGGGAGAACAGGGCAGGGGTGGGGTGGGTGGGTGAGAACAGGGCAGGGGTGGGGTGGGTGGGTGGGGGAGAACAGGGCAGGGGTGGGGTGGGTGGGGGAGTACAGGGCAGGGGTGGGTGGGTGAGAACAGGGCAGGGGTGGGGTGGGTGGGGGAGAACAGGGCAGGGGTGGGGTGGGTGGGTGGGGGAGAACAGGGCAGGGGTGGGGTGGGTGGGTGAGAACAGGGCAGGGGTGGGGTGGGTGGGGGAGAACAGGGCAGGGGTGGGTGGGTGGGGGAGAACAGGGCAGGGGTGGGGTGGGTGGGGGAGAACAGGGCAGGGGTGGGGTGGGTGGGGGGAGAACAGGGCAGGGGTGGGGTGGGTGGGTGGGGAGAACAGGGCAGGGTGGGTGGGTGGGTGGGGGAGAACAGGGCAGGGGTGGGTGGGTGGGTGGGGAGAACAGGGCAGGGGTGGGTGGGTGGGGGAGAACAGGGCAGGGGTGGGGTGGGTGGGTGGGGAGAACAGGGCAGGGGTGGGGTGGGTGGGGGAGAACAGGGCAGGGGTGGGGTGGGTGGGGAGAACGGGGCAGGGGTGGGTGGGTGGGTGAGAACAGGGCGGGGGGTGGGTGGGTGAGAACAGGGCAGGGGTGGGTGGGTGGGTGAGAACAGGGCAGGGGTGGGTGGGTGGGTGAGAACAGGGCAGGGGTGGGTGGGTGGGGGAGAACAGGGCAGGGGTGGGTGGGTGGGTGAGAACAGGGCAGGGGTGGGTGGGTGGGGGAGAACAGGGCAGGGGTGGGTGGGTGGGGAGAACAGGGCAGGGGTGGGTGGGTGGGGGAGAACAGGGCAGGGGTGGGTGGGTGGGGGAGAACAGGGCAGGGGTGGGTGGGTGGGGGAGAACAGGGCAGGGGTGGGTGGGTGGGGGAGAACAGGGCAGGGGTGGGTGGGTGGGGAGAACAGGGCAGGGGTGGGTGGGTGGGGGAGAACAGGGCAGGGGTGGGTGGGTGGGGAGAACAGGGCAGGGGTGGGTGGGTGGGGGAGAACAGGGCAGGGGTGGGTGGGTGGGGAGAACAGGGCAGGGGTGGGTGGGTGGGGGAGAACAGGGCAGGGGTGGGTGGGGGAGAACAGGGCAGGGGTGGGTGGGTGGGGAGAACAGGGCAGGGGTGGGTGGGTGGGGGAGAACAGGGCAGGGGTGGGTGGGTGGGGGAGAACAGGGCAGGGGTGGGTGGGTGGGGAGAACAGGGCAGGGGTGGGTGGGTGGGGGAGAACAGGGCAGGGGTGGGTGGGTGGGGAGAACAGGGCAGGGGTGGGTGGGTGGGGAGAACAGGGCAGGGGTGGGTGGGTGGGGGAGAACAGGGCAGGGGTGGGTGGGTGGGGGAGAACAGGGCAGGGGTGGGTGGGTGGGGGAGAACAGGGCAGGGGTGGGTGGGTGGGGGAGAACAGGGCAGGGGTGGGTGGGTGGGAGAGAACAGGGCAGGGGTGGGTGGGTGGGAGAACAGGGCAGGGGTGGGTGGGTGGAGAACAGGGCAGGGGTGGGTGGGTGGGGAGAACAGGGCAGGGGTGGGTGGGTGGGGGAGAACAGGGCAGGGGTGGGTGGGTGGGGGAGAACAGGGCAGGGGTGGGTGGGTGGGGAGAACAGGGCAGGGGTGGGTGGGTGGGGAGAACAGGGCAGGGGTGGGTGGGTGGGTGAGAACAGGGCAGGGGTGGGTGGGTGGGGAGAACAGGGCAGGGGTGGGTGGGTGGGGGAGAACAGGGCAGGGGTGGGTGGGTGGGGGAAACAGGGCAGGGGTGGGTGGGTGGGTGAGAACAGGGCAGGGGTGGGTGGGTGGGTGAGAACAGGGCAGGGGTGGGTGGGTGGGGGAGAACAGGGCAGGGGTGGGTGGGTGGGTGAGAACAGGGCAGGGGTGGGTGGGTGGGTGAGAACAGGGCAGGGGTGGGTGGGTGGGTGAGAACAGGGCAGGGGTGGGTGGGTGGGGGAGAACAGGGCAGGGGTGGGTGGGTGGGGGAGAACAGGGCAGGGGTGGGTGGGTGGGGGAGAACAGGGCAGGGGGGTGGGTGGGTGGGGGAGAACAGGGCAGGGGTGGGTGGGTGGGGGAGAACAGGGCAGGGGTGGGGTGGGTGGGGGAGAACAGGGCAGGGGTGGGTGGGTGGGGGAGAACAGGGCAGGGGTGGGTGGGTGGGGGAGAACAGGGCAGGGGTGGGTGGGTGGGTGGGGGAGAACAGGGCAGGGGTGGGGTGGGTGGGTGGGGAGAACAGGGCAGGGGTGGGGTGGGTGGGTGGGGGAGAACAGGGCAGGGGTGGGTGGGTGGGGGAGAACAGGGCAGGGGTGGGGTGGGTGGGGGAGAACAGGGCAGGGGTGGGTGGGTGGGGGAGAACAGGGCAGGGGTGGGGTGGGTGGGGAGAACAGGGCAGGGGTGGGGTGGGTGGGGGAGAACAGGGCAGGGGTGGGGTGGGTGGGTGGGGGAGAACAGGGCAGGGGTGGGGTGGGTGGGGGAGAACAGGGCAGGGGTGGGTGGGTGGGGGAGAACAGGGCAGGGGTGGGGTGGGTGGGGGAGAACAGGGCAGGGGTGGGTGGGTGGGTGGGGAGAACAGGGCAGGGGTGGGGTGGGTGGGTGGGGAGAACAGGGCAGGGGTGGGTGGGTGGGTGGGGGAGAACAGGGCAGGGGTGGGTGGGTGGGGGAGAACAGGGCAGGGGTGGGTGGGTGGGTGGGGAGAACAGGGCAGGGGTGGGTGGGTGGGGGAGAACAGGGCAGGGGTGGGGTGGGTGGGGGAGAACAGGGCAGGGGGTGGGTGGGTGGGGGAGAACAGGGCAGGGGTGGGTGGGTGGGGGAGAACAGGGCAGGGGTGGGTGGGTGGGTGGGGGAGAACAGGGCAGGGGTGGGTGGGTGGGGGAGAACAGGGCAGGGGTGGGTGGGTGGGTGGGGAGAACAGGGCAGGGGTAGGGTGGGTGGGTGGGGAGAACAGGGCAGGGGTGGGTGGGTGGGGGAGAACAGGGCAGGGGTGGGTGGGTGGGGGAGAACAGGGCAGGGGTGGGTGGGTGGGGGAGAACAGGGCAGGGGTGGGTGGGTGGGGGAGAACAGGGCAGGGGTGGGTGGGTGGGGGAGAACAGGGCAGGGGTGGGTGGGTGGGGGAGAACAGGGCAGGGGTGGGGTGGGTGGGGGAGAACAGGGCAGGGGTGGGTGGGTGGGGGAGAACAGGGCAGGGGTGGGTGGGTGGGGGAAAACAGGGCAGGGGTGGGTGGGTGGGGGAAAACAGGGCAGGGGTGGGTGGGTGGGGGAGAACAGGGCAGGGGTGGGTGGGTGGGGGAGAACAGGGCAGGGGTGGGTGGGTGGGGGAGAACAGGGCAGGGGTGGGTGGGTGAGAACAGGGCAGGGGTGGGTGGGTGAGAACAGGGCAGGGGTGGGTGGGTGAGAACAGGGCAGGGGTGGGTGGGTGGGGAGAACAGGGCAGGGGTGGGTGGGTGGGGGAGAACAGGGCAGGGGTGGGTGGGTGGGGAGAACAGGGCAGGGGTGGGTGGGTGGGGGAGAACAGGGCAGGGGTGGGTGGGTGGGGGAGAACAGGGCAGGGGTGGGTGGGTGGGGGAGAACAGGGCAGGGGTGGGTGGGTGGGGGGAGAACAGGGCAGGGGTGGGTGGGTGGGGGAGAACAGGGCAGGGGTGGGTGGGTGGGGGAGAACAGGGCAGGGGTGGGTGGGTGGGGGAGAACAGGGCAGGGGTGGGTGGGTGGGGAGAACAGGGCAGGGGTGGGTGGGTGGGGAGAACAGGGCAGGGTGGGGTGGGTGGGGGAGAACAGGGCAGGGGTGGGTGGGTGGGGAGAACAGGGCAGGGGTGGGTGGGTGGGGGGAGAACAGGGCAGGGGTGGGTGGGTGGGGAGAACAGGGCAGGGGTGGGTGGGTGGGGGAGAACAGGGCAGGGGTGGGGTGGGTGGGTGGGGAGAACAGGGCAGGGGTGGGGTGGGTGGGTGGGGAGAACAGGGCAGGGGTGGGGTGGGTGGGTGGGGAGAACAGGGCAGGGGTGGGGTGGGTGGGTGGGGAGAACAGGGCAGGGGTGGGGTGGGTGGGGGAGAACAGGGCAGGGGTGGGGTGGGTGGGTGGGGGAGAACAGGGCAGGGGTGGGTGGGTGGGGAGAACAGGGCAGGGGTGGGGTGGGTGGGGGAGAACAGGGCAGGGGTGGGTGGGTGGGGGAGAACAGGGCAGGGGTGGGGTGGGTGGGGGAGAACAGGGCAGGGTGGGGTGGGTGGGTGGGGGAGAACAGGGCAGGGGTGGGGTGGGTGGGTGAGAACAGGGCAGGGGTGGGGTGGGGTGGGGTGGGTGGGGGAGAACAGGGCAGGGGTAGGGTGGGTGGGGGAGAACAGGGCAGGGGTAGGGTGGGTGGGTGGGGGAGAACAGGGCAGGGGTAGGGTGGGTGGGTGGGTGAGAACAGGGCAGGGGTGGGTGGGTGGGGGAGAACAGGGCAGGGGTGGGTGGGTGGGGGAGAACAGGGCAGGGGTGGGTGGGTGGGGGAGAACAGGGCAGGGGTGGGTGGGTGGGGAGAACAGGGCAGGGGTGGGTGGGTGGGGGAGAACAGGGCAGGGGTGGGTGGGTGGGGGAGAACAGGGCAGGGGTGGGTGGGTGGGGGGAGAACAGGGCAGGGGTGGGTGGGTGGGTGGGGGAGAACAGGGCAGGGGTGGGTGGGTGGGTGGGGGAGAACAGGGCAGGGGTGGGTGGGTGGGTGGGGAGAACAGGGCAGGGGTGGGTGGGTGGGGGAGAACAGGGCAGGGGTGGGTGGGTGGGGGAGAACAGGGCAGGGGTGGGTGGGTGGGGGAGAACAGGGCAGGGGTGGGTGGGTGGGGAGAACAGGGCAGGGGTGGGTGGGTGGGGAGAACAGGGCAGGGGTGGGTGGGTGGGGGAGAACAGGGCAGGGGTGGGTGGGTGGGGGAGAACAGGGCAGGGGTGGGTGGGTGGGTGGGGAGAACAGGGCAGGGGTGGGTGGGTGGGGGAGAACAGGGCAGGGGTGGGTGGGTGGGGGAGAACAGGGCAGGGGTGGGTGGGTGGGGGAGAACAGGGCAGGGGTGGGTGGGTGGGGGAGAACAGGGCAGGGGTGGGTGGGTGGGGGAGAACAGGGCAGGGGTGGGTGGGTGGGGAGAACAGGGCAGGGGTGGGTGGGTGGGGGAGAACAGGGCAGGGGTGGGTGGGTGAGAACAGGGCAGGGGTGGGTGGGTGGGGAGAACAGGGCAGGGGTGGGTGGGTGGGGAGAACAGGGCAGGGGTGGGTGGGTGGGGGAGAACAGGGCAGGGGTGGGTGGGTGGGGGAGAACAGGGCAGGGGTGGGTGGGTGGGGGAGAACAGGGCAGGGGTGGGTGGGTGGGGGAGAACAGGGCAGGGGTGGGTGGGTGGGGGAGAACAGGGCAGGGGTGGGTGGGTGGGGGAGAACAGGGCAGGGGTGGGTGGGTGGGGGAGAACAGGGCAGGGGTGGGTGGGTGGGGGAGAACAGGGCAGGGGTGGGTGGGTGGGGAGAACAGGGCAGGGGTGGGTGGGTGGGGAGAACAGGGCAGGGGTGGGTGGGTGGGGGAGAACAGGGCAGGGGTGGGTGGGTGGGGGAGAACAGGGCAGGGGTGGGTGGGTGGGGGAGAACAGGGCAGGGGTGGGTGGGGGAGAACAGGGCAGGGGTGGGTGGGTGGGGAGAACAGGGCAGGGGTGGGTGGGTGGGTGGGGGAGAACAGGGCAGGGGTGGGTGGGTGGGTGGGGAGAACAGGGCAGGGGTGGGTGGGGGTGAGAACAGGGCAGGGGTGGGTGGGTGGGGAGAACAGGGCAGGGGTGGGTGGGTGGGGAGAACAGGGCAGGGGTGGGTGGGTGGGTGAGAACAGGGCAGGGGTGGGTGGGTGGGGGAGAACAGGGCAGGGGTGGGTGGGTGGGGAGAACAGGGCAGGGGTGGGTGGGTGGGGGAGAACAGGGCAGGGGTGGGTGGGTGGGGAGAGAACGGGGCAGGGGTGGGTGGGTGGGGGAGAACAGGGCAGGGGTGGGTGGGTGGGGGAGAACAGGGCAGGGGTGGGTGGGTGGGGGAGAACAGGGCAGGGGTGGGGTGGGTGGGTGGGGGGAGAACAGGGCAGGGGTGGGTGGGTGGGGGAAGGGCAGGGGTGGGCTGGGTGGGTGGGGGAGAACAGGGGTGGGTGGGGGAGAACAGGGCAGGGGTGGGTGGGTGGGGGAGAACAGGGCAGGGGTGGGTGGGTGGGTGAGAACAGGGCAGGGGTGGGTGGGTGGGGGAGAACAGGGCAGGGGTGGGTGGGTGGGGGAGAACAGGGCAGGGGTGGGTGGGTGGGGGAGAACAGGGCAGGGGTGGGTGGGTGGGGGAGAACAGGGCAGGGGTGGGTGGGTGGGGGAGAACAGGGCAGGGGTGGGTGGGTGGGGGAGAACAGGGCAGGGGGTGGGTGGGGGAGAACAGGGCAGGGGTGGGTGGGTGGGGAGAACAGGGCAGGGGTGGGTGGGTGAGAACAGGGCAGGGGTGGGTGGGGAGAACAGGGCAGGGGTGGGTGGGGGAGAACAGGGCAGGGGTGGGTGGGTGGGGGAGAACAGGGCAGGGGTGGGTGGGTGGGGGAGAACAGGGCAGGGGTGGGTGGGTGGGGGAGAACAGGGCAGGGGTGGGTGGGTGGGGAGAACAGGGCAGGGGTGGGTGGGTGGGGGAGAACAGGGCAGGGGTGGGTGGGTGGGGGAGAACAGGGCAGGGGTGGGTGGGTGGGGGAGAACAGGGCAGGGGTGGGTGGGGGAGAACAGGGCAGGGGTGGGTGGGTGGGGGAGAACAGGGCAGGGGTGGGTGGGTGGGTGGGGAGAACAGGGCAGGGGTGGGTGGGTGGGGAGAACAGGGCAGGGGTGGGTGGGTGGGGAGAGAACAGGGCAGGGGTGGGTGGGTGGGAGAGAACAGGGCAGGGGTGGGTGGGTGGGAGAGAACAGGGCAGGGGTGGGTGGGTGGGGAGAACAGGGCAGGGGTGGGTGGGTGGGGAGAGAACAGGGCAGGGGTGGGTGGGTGGGGGAGAACAGGGCAGGGGTGGGTGGGTGGGGGAGAACAGGGCAGGGGTGGGTGGGTGGGGAGAACAGGGCAGGGGTGGGTGGGTGGGGGAGAACAGGGCAGGGGTGGGTGGGTGGGTGGGGAGAACAGGGCAGGGGTGGGTGGGTGGGGGAGAACAGGGCAGGGGTGGGTGGGTGGGGGAGAACAGGGCAGGGGTGGGTGGGTGGGTGAGAACAGGGCAGGGGTGGGTGGGTGGTTGAGAACAGGGCAGGGGTGGGTGGGTGGGTGAGAACAGGGCAGGGGTGGGTGGGTGGGTGAGAACAGGGCAGGGGTGGGTGGGTGGGTGAGAACAGGGCAGGGGTGGGTGGGTGGGTGGAGAACAGGGCAGGGGTGGGTGGGTGGGTGAGGGCAGGGGTGGGTGGGTGGGTGAGAACAGGGCAGGGGTGGGTGGGTGGGTGAGGGCAGGGGTGGGTGGGTGGGTGAGAACAGGGCAGGGGTGGGTGGGTGGGTGAGAACAGGGCAGGGGTGGGTGGGTGGGTGAGAACAGGGCAGGGGTGGGTGGGTGGGAGAGAACAGGGCAGGGGTGGGTGGGTGGGAGAGAACAGGGCAGGGGTGGGTGGGTGGGAGAGAACAGGGCAGGGGTGGGTGGGTGGGAGAGAACAGGGCTGGGGTGGGTGGGTGGGTGGGGGAGAACAGGGCTGGGGTGGGTGGGTGGGTGGGGGAGAACAGGGCTGGGGTGGGTGGGTGGGTGGGGGAGAACAGGGCTGGGGTGGGTGGGTGGGTGGGGGAGAACAGGGCTGGGGTGGGTGGGTGGGTGGGGAGAACAGGGCAGGGGTGGGTGGGGGAGAACAGGGCAGGGGTGGGTGGGGGAGAACAGGGCAGGGGTGGGTGGGTGGGGAGAACAGGGCAGGGGTGGGTGGGTGGGGGAGAACAGGGCAGGGGTGGGTGGGTGGGGGAGAACAGGGCAGGGGTGGGTGGGTGGGGGAGAACAGGGCAGGGGTGGGTGGGTGGGGGAGAACAGGGCAGGGGTGGGTGGGTGGGGGAGAACAGGGCTGGGGTGGGTGGGTGGGGGAGAACAGGGCAGGGGTGGGTGGGGGAGAACAGGGCAGGGGTGGGTGGGGGAGAACAGGGCAGGGGTGGGTGGGTGGGGAGAACAGGGCAGGGGTGGGTGGGTGGGGGAGAACAGGGCAGGGGTGGGTGGGTGGGGGAGAACAGGGCAGGGGTGGGTGGGTGGGGAGAACAGGGCAGGGGTGGGTGGGTGGGGGAGAGAGCAGGGGTGGGTGGGTGGGGGAGAACAGGGCAGGGGTGGGGTGGGTGGGGGAGAGACAGGGCAGGGGTGGGTGGGTGGGGGAGAACAGGGCAGGGGTGGGTGGGTGGGTGGGGGAGAACAGGGCAGGGGTGGGTGGGTGGGGGAGAACAGGGCTGGGGTGGGTGGGTGGGTGGGGAGAACAGGGCAGGGGTGGGTGGGTGGGTGGGGAGAACAGGGCAGGGGTGGGTGGGTGGGTGAGAACAGGGCAGGGGTGGGTGGGTGGAGAACAGGGCAGGGGTGGGTGGGTGAGAACAGGGGTGGGTGGGTGGGTGAGAACAGGGCAGGGGTGGGTGGGTGAGAACAGGGCAGGGGTGGGTGGGTGGGTGAGAACAGGGCAGGGGTGGGTGGGTGGGTGAGAACAGGGCAGGGGTGGGTGGGGAGAACAGGGCAGGGGTGGGTGGGTGGGGGAGAACAGGGCAGGGGTGGGTGGGTGGGGGAGAACAGGGGTGGGTGGGTGGGTGGGTGGGGGAGAACAGGGCAGGGGTGGGTGGGTGGGTGAGAACAGGGCAGGGGGTGGGTGGGTGAGAACAGGGCAGGGGTGGGTGGGTGAGAACAGGGGTGGGTGGGTGGGTGAGAACAGGGCAGGGGTGGGTGGGTGAGAACAGGGCAGGGGTGGGTGGGTGGGTGAGAACAGGGCAGGGGTGGGTGGGTGGGTGAGAACAGGGCAGGGGTGGGTGGGTGGGTGAGAACAGGGCAGGGGTGGGTGGGTGGGTGAGAACAGGGCAGGGGTGGGTGGGTGGGGGAGAACAGGGCAGGGGTGGGTGGGTGGGGGAGAACAGGGCAGGGGTGGGTGGGTGGGGAGAACAGGGCAGGGGTGGGTGGGTGGGGGAGAACAGGGCAGGGGTGGGGGTGGGGAGAACAGGGCAGGGGTGGGTGGGTGGGGGAGAACAGGGCAGGGGTGGGTGGGTGGGGGAGAACAGGGCTGGGGTGGGTGGGTGGGTGGGGGAGAACAGGGCTGGGGTGGGTGGGTGGGGGAGAACAGGGCTGGGGTGGGTGGGTGGGTGAGAACAGGGCAGGGGTGGGTGGGTGGAGAACAGGGCAGGGGTGGGTGGGTGGGGGAGAACAGGGCAGGGGTGGGTGGGTGGGGAGAACAGGGCAGGGGTGGGTGGGTGGGGGAGAACAGGGCAGGGGTGGGTGGGTGGGGGAGAACAGGGCAGGGGGTGGGTGGGTGGGGGAGAACAGGGCAGGGGTGGGTGGGTGGGGGAGAACAGGGCAGGGGTGGGTGGGTGGGGGAGAACAGGGCAGGGGTGGGTGGGTGGGTGGGGGAGAACAGGGCAGGGGTGGGTGGGTGGGGGAGAACAGGGCAGGGGTGGGTGGGTGGGTGGGGGAGAACAGGGCAGGGGTGGGTGGGTGGGAGAACAGGGCAGTGGGTGGGTGGGGGAGAACAGGGCAGGGGTGGGTGGGTGGGGGAGAACAGGGCAGGGGTGGGTGGGGGAGAACAGGGCAGGGGTGGGTGGGGGAGAACAGGGCAGGGGTGGGTGGGGGAGAACAGGGCAGGGGTGGGTGGGGGAGAACAGGGCAGGGGTGGGTGGGGGAGAACAGGGCAGGGGTGGGTGGGTGAGAACAGGGCAGGGGTGGGTGGGTGTTGGAGAACAGGGCAGGGGTGGGTGGGTGGGGAGAACAGGGCAGGGGTGGGTGGGTGGGGGAGAACAGGGCAGGGGTGGGTGGGTGGGGAGAACAGGGCAGGGGTGGGTGGGTGGGGGAGAACAGGGCAGGGGTGGGTGGGGGGAGAACAGGGCAGGGGTGGGTGGGTGGGGGAGAACAGGGCAGGGGTGGGTGGGTGGGGAGAACAGGGCAGGGGTGGGTGGGTGGGGGAGAACAGGGCAGGGGTGGGTGGGTGGGGAGAACAGGGCAGGGGTGGGTGGGGGAGAACAGGGCAGGGGTGGGTGGGTGGGGAGAACAGGGCAGGGGTGGGTGGGTGGGGGAGAACAGGGCAGGGGTGGGTGGGTGGGGAGAACAGGGCAGGGGTGGGTGGGTGGGGAGAACAGGGCAGGGGTGGGTGGGTGGGGGAGAACAGGGCAGGGGTGGGTGGGTGGGGGAGAACAGGGCAGGGGTGGGTGGGTGGGGGAGAACAGGGCAGGGGTGGGTGGGTGGGAGAACAGGGCAGGGGTGGGTGGGTGGGGGAGAACAGGGCAGGGGTGGGTGGGTGGGAGAGAACAGGGCAGGGGTGGGTGGGTGGGTGAGAACAGGGCAGGGGGTGGGTGGGTGGGAGAACAGGGCAGGGGTGGGTGGGTGGGAGAGAACAGGGCAGGGGTGGGTGGGTGGGGAGAACAGGGCAGGGGTGGGTGGGTGGGGAGAACAGGGCAGGGGTGGGTGGGTGGGAGAACAGGGCAGGGGTGGGTGGGTGGGGGAGAACAGGGCAGGGGTGGGTGGGTGGGGAGAACAGGGCAGGGGTGGGTGGGTGGGGAGAACAGGGCAGGGGTGGGTGGGTGGGGGAGAGACAGGGCAGGGGTGGGTGGGTGGGTGGGAGAACAGGGCAGGGGTGGGTGGGTGGGGAGAACAGGGCAGGGGTGGGTGGGGGAGAACAGGGCAGGGGTGGGTGGGTGGGGGAGAACAGGGCAGGGGTGGGTGGGGGAGAACAGGGCAGGGGTGGGTGGGTGGGGGAGAACAGGGCAGGGGGTGGGTGGGTGGGGGGAGAACAGGGCAGGGGTGGGTGGGTGGGGGAGAACAGGGCAGGGGGTGGGTGGGTGGGGGAGAACAGGGCAGGGGTGGGTGGGGGAGAACAGGGCAGGGGTGGGTGGGGGAGAACAGGGCAGGGGTGGGTGGGTGGGGAGAACAGGGCAGGGGTGGGTGGGGGAGAACAGGGCAGGGGTGGGTGGGTGGGTGGGGGAGAACAGGGCAGGGGTGGGTGGGTGGGGGAGAACAGGGCAGGGGTGGGTGGGTGGGGGGAGAACAGGGCAGGGGTGGGTGGGTGGGAGAGAACAGGGCAGGGGGTGGGTGGGTGGGGGAGAACAGGGCAGGGGTGGGTGGGTGGGGGAGAACAGGGCAGGGGTGGGTGGGTGGGGAGAGAACAGGGCAGGGGTGGGTGGGTGGGGAGAACAGGGCAGGGGTGGGTGGGTGGGGAGAACAGGGCAGGGGTGGGTGGGTGGGGGAGAACAGGGCAGGGGTGGGTGGGTGGGGGAGAACAGGGCAGGGGTGGGTGGGTGGGGAGAACAGGGCAGGGGTGGGTGGGTGGGGGAGAACAGGGCAGGGGTGGGTGGGTGGGGAGAACAGGGCAGGGGTGGGTGGGTGGGTGAGAACAGGGCAGGGGTGGGTGGGTGAGAACAGGGCAGGGGTGGGTGGGTGGGTGAGAACAGGGCGGGGGTGGGTGGGTGGGTGAGAACAGGGCAGGGGTGGGTGGGTGGAGGAGGAGAACAGGGCAGGGGTGGGTGGGTGGGTGAGAACAGGGGTGGGTGGGTGGGTGAGAACAGGGCAGGGGTGGGTGGGTGGGGAGGGCAGGGGTGGGTGGGTGGGTGAGAACAGGGCAGGGGTGGGTGGGTGGGTGAGGGCAGGGGTGGGTGGGTGGGTGAGGGCAGGGGTGGGTGGGTGGGTGAGAACAGGGCAGGGGTGGGTGGGTGGGTGAGAACAGGGCAGGGGTGGGTGGGGGAGAACAGGGCAGGGGTGGGTGGGTGGGTGAGAACAGGGCAGGGGTGGGTGGGTGGGAGAGAACAGGGCAGGGGGTGGGTGGGTGGGGGAGAACAGGGCTGGGGTGGGTGGGTGGGTGGGGAGAACAGGGCAGGGGTGGGTGGGTGGGTGGGGAGAACAGGGCAGGGGTGGGTGGGTGGGTGGGGAGAACAGGGCTGGGGTGGGGGGTGGGTGGGGGAGAACAGGGCTGGGGTGGGTGGGTGGGGGAGAACAGGGCAGGGGTGGGTGGGGGAGAACAGGGCAGGTGGGTGGGTGGGGGAGAACAGGGCAGGGGTGGGTGGGTGGGGGGAGAACAGGGCAGGGGTGGGTGGGTGGGGGAGAACAGGGCAGGGGTGGGTGGGTGGGGGAGAACAGGGCAGGGGTGGGGTGGGTGGGGGAGAACAGGGCAGGGGTGGGGTGGGTGGGGGAGAACAGGGCAGGGGTGGGTGGGGGAGAACAGGGCAGGGGTGGGTGGGGGAGAACAGGGCAGGGGTGGGTGGGGGAGAACAGGGCAGGGGTGGGTGGGGGAGAACAGGGCAGGGGTGGGGTGGGTGGGTGGGGGAGAACAGGGCAGGGGTGGGTGGGGGGAGAACAGGGCAGGGGTGGGTGGGGGAGAACAGGGCAGGGGTGGGTGGGTGGGGAGAACAGGGCAGGGGTGGGTGGGTGGGGAGAACAGGGCAGGGGTGGGTGGGTGGGGGAGAACAGGGGGTGGGTGGGTGGGGGAGAACAGGGGTGGGTGGGTGGGGGAGAACAGGGCAGGGGTGGGTGGGTGGGGGAGAACAGGGGTGGGTGGGTGGGGGAGAACAGGGCAGGGGTGGGTGGGTGGGTGGGGGAGAACAGGGCAGGGGTGGGTGGGTGGGGGAGAACAGGGCAGGGGTGGGTGGGTGGGTGGGGAGAACAGGGCAGGGGTGGGTGGGTGGGTGGGGAGAACAGGGCAGGGGTGGGTGGGTGGGTGGAGAACAGGGCAGGGGTGGGTGGGTGGAGAACAGGGCAGGGGTGGGTGGGTGAGAACAGGGCAGTGGGTGGGTGGGTGAGAACAGGGCAGGGGTGGGTGGGTGAGAACAGGGCAGGGGTGGGTGGGTGGGTGAGAACAGGGCAGGGGTGGGTGGGTGGGTGAGAACAGGGCAGGGGTGGGTGGGTGGGTGAGAACAGGGCAGGGGTGGGTGGGGGAGAACAGGGCAGGGGTGGGTGGGTGGGGGAGGGCAGGGGTGGGTGGGTGGGGGAGGGCAGGGGTGGGTGGGTGGGGGAGAGCAGGGGGTGGGTGGGGGAGGACAGGGGTGGGTGGGTGGGTGGGGAGAACAGGGCAGGGGTGGGTGGGTGGGGGAGAACAGGGCAGGGTGGGTGGGTGGGGGAGAACAGGGCAGGGGTGGGTGGGTGGGTGGGGAGAACAGGGCAGGGGTGGGTGGGTGGGGGAGAACAGGGCAGGGGTGGGTGGGTGGGGGAGAACAGGGCAGGGGTGGGGTGGGTGGGGGAGAACAGGGCAGGGGTGGGTGGGTGGGGGAGAACAGGGCAGGGGTGGGTGGGTGGGGGAGAACAGGGCAGGGGTGGGTGGGTGGGGGAGAACAGGGCAGGGGTGGGTGGGTGGGGGAGAACAGGGCAGGGGTGGGTGGGTGGGGGAGAACAGGGCAGGGGTGGGTGGGTGGGTGAGAACAGGGCAGGGGTGGGTGGGTGGGTGAGAACAGGGCAGGGGTGGGTGGGTGGGGAGAACAGGGCAGGGGTGGGTGGGTGGGTGAGAACAGGGCAGGGGTGGGTGGGTGGTTGAGAACAGGGCAGGGGTGGGTGGGTGGGTGAGAACAGGGCAGGGGTGGGTGGGTGGGTGAGAACAGGGCAGGGGTGGGTGGGTGGGTGAGAACAGGGCAGGGGTGGGTGGGTGGGTGAGAACAGGGCAGGGGTGGGTGGGTGGGGGAGAACAGGGCAGGGGTGGGTGGGTGGGTGAGAACAGGGCAGGGGTGGGTGGGTGGGGGAGAACAGGGCAGGGGTGGGTGGGTGGGGGAGAACAGGGCAGGGGTGGGTGGGTGGGGGAGAACAGGGCTGGGGTGGGTGGGTGGGGGAGAACAGGGCTGGGGTGGGTGGGTGGGTGGGGGAGAACAGGGCTGGGGTGGGTGGGTGGGTGTGGGGAGAACAGGGCTGGGGTGGGTGGGTGGGTGGGGAGAACAGGGCTGGGGTGGGTGGGTGGGTGGGTGGGGGAGAACAGGGCTGGGGTGGGTGGGTGGGTGGGTGGGGAGAACAGGGCTGGGGTGGGTGGGTGGGGGAGAACAGGGCTGGGGTGGGTGGGTGAGAACAGGGCTGGGGTGGGTGGGTGGGGGAGAACAGGGCTGGGGTGGGTGGGTGGGTGAGAACAGGGCAGGGGTGGGTGGGTGGGGGAGAACAGGGCAGGGGTGGGTGGGTGGGGAGAACAGGGCAGGGGTGGGTGGGTGGGTGGGGGAGAACAGGGCAGGGGTGGGGTGGGTGGGTGGGGGAGAACAGGGCAGGGGTGGGTGGGTGGGAGAACAGGGCAGGGGGTGGGTGGGTGGGGAGAACAGGGCAGGGGTGGGTGGGTGGGGGAGAACAGGGCAGGGGTGGGTGGGTGGGGGAGAACAGGGCAGGGGTGGGTGGGTGGGGGAGAACAGGGCAGGGGTGGGTGGGTGGGGGAGAACAGGGCAGGGGTGGGTTGGGTGGGGGAGAACAGGGGGGGCAGTGGGTGGGTGGGGGAGAACAGGGCAGGGGTGGGTGGGTGGGGAGAACAGGGCAGGGGTGGGTGGGTGGGGGAGAACAGGGCAGGGGTGGGTGGGTGGGGGAGAACAGGGCAGGGGTGGGTGGGTGGGGGAGAACAGGGCAGGGGTGGGTGGGTGGGGGAGAACAGGGCAGGGGTGGGTGGGTGGGGGGAGAACAGGGCGGGGGTGGGTGGGTGGGGGAGAACAGGGCAGGGGTGGGTGGGTGGGAGGAGAGCAGGGGTGGGTGGGTGGGGAGAACAGGGCAGTGGGTGGGTGGGGGAGAACAGGGCTGGGGTGGGTGGGTGGGTGGGTGAGAACAGGGCAGGGGTGGGTGGGTGAGAACAGGGCAGGGGTGGGTGGGTGGTGAGAACAGGGCAGGGGTGGGTGGGTGGGGGAGAACAGGGCAGGGGTGGGTGGGTGGGTGAGAACAGGGCAGGGGTGGGTGGGTGGGTGAGAACAGGGCAGGGGTGGGTGGGTGGGGAGAACAGGGCAGGGGTGGGTGGGTGGGGAGAACAGGGCAGGGGTGGGTGGGTGGGGGAGAACAGGGCAGGGGTGGGTGGGTGGGGGAGAACAGGGCAGGGGTGGGTGGGTGGGGGAGAACAGGGCAGGGGTGGGTGGGTGGGGGAGAACAGGGCAGGGGTGGGTGGGTGGGGGGAGAACAGGGCAGGGGTGGGTGGGTGGGTGGAGAACAGGGCAGGGGTGGGTGGGTGGGTGGGGGAGAACAGGGCAGGGTGGGTGGGTGGGTGGGGAGAACAGGGCAGGGGTGGGTGGGTGGGGGAGAACAGGGCAGGGGTGGGTGGGTGGGGGAGAACAGGGCAGGGGTGGGTGGGTGGGGGAGAACAGGGCAGGGGTGGGTGGGTGGGGGAGAACAGGGCAGGGGTGGGTGGGTGGGGAGAACAGGGCAGGGGGTGGGTGGGTGGGGAGAACAGGGCAGGGGTGGGTGGGTGGGTGGGGGAGAACAGGGCAGGGGTGGGTGGGTGGGGAGAACAGGGCAGGGGTGGGTGGGTGGGGAGAACAGGGCAGGGGTGGGTGGGTGGGGGAGAACAGGGCAGGGGTGGGTGGGTGGGGGAGAACAGGGCAGGGGTGGGTGGGTGGGGGAGAACAGGGCAGGGGGTGGGTGGGTGGGGGAGAACAGGGCAGGGGTGGGTGGGTGGGGGAGAACAGGGCAGGGGTGGGTGGGTGGGGGAGAACAGGGCAGGGGTGGGTGGGTGGGGGAGAACAGGGCAGGGGTGGGTGGGTGGGGAGAACAGGGCAGGGGTGGGTGGGTGGGGAGAACAGGGCAGGGGTGGGTGGGTGGGGGAGAACAGGGCAGGGGTGGGTGGGTGGGGGAGAACAGGGCAGGGGTGGGTGGGTGGGGGAGAACAGGGCAGGGGTGGGTGGGTGGGGGAGAACAGGGCAGTGGGTGGGTGGGGAGAACAGGGGGGGGTGGGTGGGTGGGGGAGAACAGGGCAGGGGTGGGTGGGTGGGGGAGAACAGGGCTGGGGTGGGTGGGTGGGTGGGTGAGAACAGGGCAGGGGTGGGTGGGTGGTTGGAGAACAGGGCAGGGGTGGGTGGGTGGGTGAGAACAGGGCAGGGGTGGGTGGGTGGGTGAGAACAGGGCAGTGGGTGGGTGGGAGAACAGGGGTGGGTGGGTGAGAACAGGGCAGGGGTGGGTGGGTGGGTGAGAACAGGGCAGGGGTGGGTGGGTGGGGTGAGAACAGGGCAGGGGTGGGTGGGTGGGGAGAACAGGGCAGGGGTGGGTGGGGGAGAACAGGGCAGGGGTGGGTGGGGAGAACAGGGCAGGGGGTGGGTGGGGAGAACAGGGCAGGGGTGGGTGGGTGGGGGAGAACAGGGCAGGGGTGGGTGGGTGGGGGAGAACAGGGCAGGGGTGGGTGGGTGGGGGAGAACAGGGCGGTGGGTGGGTGGGGGAGAACAGGGCAGGGGTGGGTGGGGGTGAGAACAGGGCAGGGGTGGGTGGGTGGGTGGGGAGAACAGGGCAGGGGGGGGTGGGTGGGTGGGGGAGAACAGGGCAGGGGGTGGGTGGGTGAGAACAGGGCAGGGGTGGGTGGGTGGGTGAGAACAGGGCAGGGGTGGGGTGGGTGGGTGGAGAACAGGGCAGGGGTGGGTGGGTGGGTGGAGAACAGGGCAGGGGTGGGTGGGTGGGGGAGAACAGGGCAGGGGTGGGTGGGTGGGTGGGGGAGAACAGGGCAGGGGTGGGTGGGTGGGTGGGGGAGAACAGGGCAGGGGTGGGTGGGTGGGTGGGGAGAACAGGGCAGGGGTGGGTGGGTGGGTGGGGAGAACAGGGCAGGGGTGGGTGGGTGGGAGAACAGGGCAGGGGTGGGTGGGTGGGGGAGAACAGGGCAGGGGTGGGGTGGGTGGGTGGGGAGAACAGGGCAGGGGTGGGTGGGTGGGGGAGAACAGGGCAGGGGTGGGTGGGTGGGTGGGGAGAACAGGGCAGGGGTGGGTGGGTGGGTGGGGAGAACAGGGCAGGGGTGGGTGGGTGGGTGGGGAGAACAGGGCAGGGGTGGGTGGGTGGGTGGGGGAGAACAGGGCAGGGGTGGGTGGGTGGGTGGGGGAGAACAGGGCAGGGGTGGGTGGGTGGGTGGGGGAGAACAGGGCAGGGGTGGGTGGGTGGGGAGAACAGGGCAGGGGTGGGTGGGTGGGTGGGGGAGAACAGGGCAGGGGTGGGTGGGTGGGGGAGAACAGGGCAGGGGTGGGTGGGTGGGGGAGAACAGGGCAGGGTGGGTGGGTGGGTGGGGGAGAACAGGGCAGGGGTGGGTGGGTGGGTGGGGGAGAACAGGGCAGGGGTGGGTGGGTGGGTGGGGGAGAACAGGGCAGGGGTGGGTGGGTGGGTGGGGGAGAACAGGGCAGGGGGGGGTGGGTGGGGGAGAACAGGGCAGGGGTGGGTGGGTGGGTGGGGAGAACAGGGCAGGGGTGGGTGGGTGGGGAGAACAGGGCAGGGGTGGGTGGGTGGGGGAGAACAGGGCAGGGGTGGGTGGGTGGGTGGGGAGAACAGGGCAGGGGTGGGGTGGGTGGGTGGGGAGAGAACAGGGCAGGGGTGGGTGGGTGGGGGAGAACAGGGCAGGGGTGGGTGGGTGGAGGAGAACAGGGCAGGGGTGGGTGGGTGGAGAACAGGGCAGGGGTGGATGGGTGGGTGGGTGGGGGAGAACAGGGCAGGGGTGGGTGGGTGGGACTAATGGGTGTGATATGGAATGGGATTTGTGCGTGTAAGCGCGCATGCTCAAAGGGTGTCCAGGCGCTGTACGCATAGCGTGGAGCCCTTGCTGGCTTTCCGGAAAATGTCCACTCCTGGGCAGGGGTGGGTGGGTGGGTGGGGAGAACAGGGCTGGGGGTGGGTGGGGAGAACAGGGCTGGGGTGGGTGGGTGGGTGGGGGAGAACAGGGCTGGGGTGGGTGGGTGGGGGAGAACAGGGCTGGGGTGGGTGGGTGGGGGAGAACAGGGCAGGGGTGGGTGGGTGGGGGAGAACAGGGCAGGGGTGGGTGGGTGGGGGAGAACAGGGCAGGGGTGGGTGGGGGAGAACAGGGCAGGGGTGGGTGGGTGGGTGGGTGGGGGAGAACAGGGCAGGGGTGGGTGGGGGAGAACAGGGCAGGGGTGGGTGGGTGGGGAGAACAGGGCAGGGGTGGGTGGGTGGGGGAGAACAGGGCAGGGGTGGGTGGGTGGGGGAGAACAGGGGGGGTGGGTGGGTGGGGAGAACAGGGCAGGGGTGGGTGGGTGGGGGAGAACAGGGCAGGGGGGCAGGGGTGGGTGGGGGAGAACAGGGCAGGGGTGGGTGGGTGAGAACAGGGCAGGGGTGGGTGGGTGAGAACAGGGCAGGGGTGGGTGGGTGAGAACAGGGCAGGGGTGGGTGGGTGGGTGAGAACAGGGCAGGGGTGGGTGGGTGGGGAGAACAGGGCAGGGGTGGGTGGGTGGGGCAGAACAGGGCAGGGGTGGGTGGGGGAGAACAGGGCAGGGGTGGGTGGGTGGGGGAGAACAGGGCAGGGGTGGGTGGGTGGGGGAGAACAGGGCAGGGGTGGGTGGGTGGGGGAGAACAGGGCAGGGGTGGGTGGGTGGGGGAGAACAGGGCAGGGGTGGGTGGGTGGGTGGGGGAGAACAGGGCAGGGGTGGGTGGGTGGGTGGGGAGAACAGGGCAGGGGTGGGTGGGTGGGGAGAACAGGGCAGGGGTGGGTGGGTGGGGGAGAACAGGGCAGGGGTGGGTGGGTGGGTGGGGGAGAACAGGGCAGGGGTGGGTGGGTGGGTGGGGAGAACAGGGCAGGGGTGGGTGGGTGGGGGAGAACAGGGCAGGGGTGGGTGGGTGGGGGAGAACAGGGCAGGGGTGGGTGGGGGAGAACAGGGCAGGGGTGGATGGGTGGGTGGGTGGGGGAGAACAGGGCAGGGGTGGGTGGGTGGGACTAATGGGTGTGATATGAAATGAAATTTGTACTTGTAAAGCGCACCCATACCCCCAAAGGGGTGTCCAGGCGCTGTACGCATACCGCTGTGGAACCCTTCCTGGCTTTTCCCTGTGAAAATGTCCACTCCTGGGCACCCCCAGGGGTGAAGCCAGGCATCCCAGCGCTGTTGGGGCCGTTGTGGAGATTAAGCAAGCTATTGCCCAGAGTTGCAGAGTGGGACCCATGATTAGAATAGGCACCGAGGCGAGAATTATCAGGTCCGAGGAAATTGAGCCCAAGACCCGCCGAGGCGGGAATTGAACCCTGGTCCCGGGCCAGATCTCTGCATCAGGGTCTGCCGCTCTAACCATTGAGCCACACTTCCCGGATGACAAATGCCAGTACTGTCCAAATTAAAATACTTCGTCATCGCATAGAAGCGCCTCCTGTGCCAACGCATTAACAAATGCCTGCCCTCTTCTTTAATAAGGGAGAGCGAGAAGCGCGCAAATTAAAATACTTCGTCATCGCAGAGAAGCGCTTTCATGTGCCAACGCATTAACAAATGCCTGCCCTCTTGCAGTTCAGCAGCTGATGTGTACAGGCTCAGTATAACAGCCAGGGATGCGTCATCACCTTCCCGAGACCTGCAAAATTAAGGAATCACCGAGGCAGAACTACAGACTTCCTTTTGACACTGCATGAAAGAATTCCAGAAACAGAATGCCCGCATTTCACTTCTGCATGGAACTAAGAAAACAGGGTGTGTGAAGCTTGTAGTCAGTTTGATGAATCAACATGCCTGCCAGATACGGCCAGTTATGTCATCACACATGGGGCACACGTGCACCGCACGCTGCAGGAAAGGACACATTTAGAACAAATTATCCCAGGCTTTGACACTTTACTGTAACACAGATTGGTATTTGTAGGCATCCTTGCCCTTTCCAAATTATTTTAGAGACAAGTTAGGAGCGCGCGCGCCTCCCGCTAAAAGTAAAAAAAAAAATGTTTTTAAAAAGACGCGCGGCCGCCAGACGCGCTCTCTGGTGAGGGAGGGGGAGGAGCGGTGAGGAAGGGGAGAAAAGCCAGATGGCGCCTCAGCGATACTTAAAGTGTAGTGCCCCTTAAATTAAATGTATAAAAAAAAAAAGCCAATAGGTCTCCTTTTGGGACCTTATAAGTATTTAGTTATGCAGCACAATATCTTTGGTGCAACAACATCAATTGTTGCATGGCTAAACACTTATAAGGTCCCAAAGGCGAGACCTATTGGCTATGCCAATGCTTGTTACGTTTTCCTATGAAAAGGAATTTCGGGCAGCATCCGGAATAGCATCATGGTATAGAAAAATCTACACAAACGTATGGCAAATATTATTTGGCTAATTGTGAAGCACCATGTGATGTGTTTACAAGCTAGAGAAAGGCAACATTTAAAGTGAGCGTTCAGTGCACGCATGATGACGCATAAATGTACAGCTGTGACATTCTCATTTCTCTGCACATACTTGTCGCGTGGTTGCTCGGCAGGGTACATGTGGCTGGTGCTTTGCTTTACTCAGCATTGTTGTGCATGTATATAGAAAGCTGTCTCTTCATAGCCGTCATGGTAAACCCACAATCACGCCCTTCCCGGAACAGGCGATTACGTGTGTTCTTTAATATGTGTTTTACACAGTGCATTAGACAAGCCGCTGACCTTACTAATGCGCGTTCTCTATTCCCATGCGATTCCAGTTAAGTGAGCATTCTCCACATTAAATGCACTCGCAAATTAAACAAATGTGACCCTGGCACAACCCTACTGTGCTAAGGGGCTTACGCTCAGACGAGAGCACAGCAAGTATTACCTCAGGGCGGCGCGGCCATAAACTAAGCCCTGGGAGTCAGCGCGACCTCGGACACTTCGAAATGTCAACATACGTCAGGCTGGGAAGCAGCGTGCCCTGGAGGTCTGGCGCACGTGATGACGTGAGCCACTGCAAAATACATGCGTTTTAATTGCAGGGCAGATGTTGATCATCCTGCTCACCATCCACCCCCAAAGCTAGTCTCATAAGAGGGCACGTGGGTAGAGCGCTGCGCTATAGAGAAAAAGTGTCAAATTCTAGAGTACTGCACTGTACAAAAAAATCTCAAATTGACCTGTTGGACAGTGAAAATAATGATTAATCGGGAGCAAATGTTATTTAAGAACGTTCAGCAATGACCAGTGACGCTTCAAATGTCACATTGAATTGAAAATAAATCCTATTAAGCAAACCCATGGAATGATTCTTTGTATGTTTCAAACAATCAAAAGGTCTAAAATTTAATAAAACCAAAACATCACCTTGCTCCTATTATAGGGTAAGAGTGACAACAAGTAATTTTCGATTTAGTACTGCAGGGGGCACCTTAATAATTTTTTTTTTTTCTTATTGCTGTTAAATGCTCAATACGTTTTAGTGCACTGGTCTAATAATTTGTGGTAACGCGGCAGCTAGGTTCCGACAAAGCATTCTTCAAATAAGATGCCGCAGCAGAATTTATATTATCCAATTAAGTATCAGTCAATTGTTACTTAGACAGGGTAGCCAGTTAATATATATTGACTGTAGAAAATGCAGATATGCGCCGCTTGCTCGCTTGAAAGCGCCGGAAGCAGTATATTGTTCTGTGGGTGGAGCGGTGGCCTGCTAGGAGGAGAATCAAGGTGCAATATGGTTTGATTAAAGCCCCAACCCACAGGAAGTGTTCAGTTGCTCACTTGCTCGTGGGATAAAGGGTTACTTAATTCCTTTATTAGTCGCGTAGGGAAATTGCTCGGCCATAATAAGCGGTTAGTTGTGGCATGATTGAAAGAAGTGACTTTCTTAACTTTGGTAACCCAGAGGCGAATGTACTTTTTAGTTGGTGTGATCTGACAATCCGACCTGGTTTTCAGTGACTGAAGGTGCAGCTTTTAATTGATAATGTTCGATTTGGATTATATATGGGCACTAACAGAAATTGGTTGGTACAAAGAAGAAACAACAAGGAGACCGAGAACACGCGCGCCTCGCGCTAAAGTAAAAACAGACGCGTGGCCGTGAGACGCGCTCTCTGGTGAGGGAGGGAGGAGCGGGTGAGGGAGGGAGGAAAGCCAGATGGCGCCTCAGCGATGCGAGGAATGGATGGCAGCTGTGCGCGTGCACGCCATCGTGAACGCAGGCTGGAGGCCAGCAAAAGCCACTGGATTAGCACTTTCAAAACCCATTTACTACATCTCTCGCCGAGAGCAGATCAAGCGCTGGCTCAGGCGAAACCTAAAAAAAAGTGCTAGGACGCTATTGACAGCCTCTCTTTTTTTTTTTAGGCCTCGCCTGAGCCAGCGCTTGCGCTGCTCTAGGCGAGAGATTTAGTAAATGGGTTTTGAAAGTGCTAACCCAGTGGCTTTTGCTGGCCTCCAGCTTGCGTTCACGATGGCGTGCACGCGCACAGCTGCCATCCATTCCTCGCATTGCTGAGGCGCCATCTGGCTTTCTCCCCTCCTCACCCGCTCCTCCCTCACTCACCAGAGTGCGTCTCGCAGCTTTTTTTTACTTTTAGCGCGGCGCGCGCGATTCTCGGTCTCCTTCTTGTTTCTTCTTTTGTACCAACCAATTTCTGTTAGTGCCCATATATAATCCAATCGAACATTATCAATTAAAAGCTGCACCTTCAGTCACTGAAACCAGGTCGGATTGTCAGATCACACCAACTAAAAGTACATTCGCCCTGGGTTACCAAAAGTTAAGAAAGTCACTTCTTCAATCATGCCACAACTAACCGCTTACTATGGCCGAGCAATTTCCTACGCGACTAATAAAGGAATTAAGTAACCCTTTATCCCACAAGCAAGGCGGCAACTGAACACTTCCTGTGGGTTGGGGCTTTAATCAGACCATATTGCACCTTGATTCTCCCTCCTAGCAGGCCACCGCTCCACCCACAGAACAATATACTGCTTCCGGCGCTTTCAAGCGAGCAAGCAGCGCATATCTGCATTTTCTACAGTCAATATATATTAACTGGCTACCGGGTCTAAGTAACAATTGACTGATACTTAATTGGTCAATATAAATTCTGCTGCGGCATCTTATTTGAAGAATGCTTCGTCGGAACCTAGCTACCGCGTTACCACAAATTATTAGACCAGTGCACTAAAACGTATTGAGCATTTAACATCAATAAGAAAAGAATCATTATTAAGGTGCCCCTACAGTACTAAATCGAAAATTACTTGTTGTCACTCTTACCCTATAATAGGAGCAAGGTGATGTTTTGGTTTTATTCAATTTTAGACCTTTTGATTGTTTGAAACATACAAAGAATCATTCCATGGGTTTGCTTAATAGGATTTTTTTCATTTCAACTTGACATTTGAAGCGTCACTGGTCATTGCTGAACGTTCTTAAATAACATTTGATCCCGATTAATCATTATTTTCACTGTCCAACAGGTCAATTTGAGATTTTTTTGTACAGTGCAGTACTCTAGAATTTGACACTTTTTTCTCTAGAGCGTAGCGCTCTGCCCACGTGCCCTCTTAAGAGACTAGCTTTTTGGGGGTGGATGGTAGGGCGGGATGATAAACATCTGCCCTGCAATTAAAACACATGTATTTTGCAGTGGCTCCGTCATCACGCGCACCAGACCTCCAGGGCACGCTGCTTCCCAGCCTGACGTATGTTGACATTTCGAAAGTGGCCGAGGTCGCGCGGACTCCCAGGGCTTAGTTTATGGCTGCCCCGCCCTGAGGTAATACTTGCTGTGCTCTCGTCTGAGCCATAAAAGCCCCTTAGCACAGTAGGGTTGTACCAGGGGACACATTTGTTTACTTTGCGAGTGCATTTAATGTGGAGAATGCTCACTTAACTGGAATCGGCATGGGAATAGAGAACGCGCATTAGTAAGGTCAGCGGCTTGTCTTAATGCACTGTGTAAAACACACATTAAAGAACACACGTAATCGCCTGTTCCGGGAAAGGGCGTGATTGTGGGTTTACCATGATGGTTATGAAGAGACAGCTTTCTGTATACATGCACAAAAATGCTGAGTAAAGCAAAGCACCGGCCACATGTACCCCGCCGAGCAACCACGCGACAAGTATGTGCAGAGAAATGAGAATGTGCACAGCTGTACATTTATGCGTCATCATGCGGCACTGAACACTCACTTTAAATGTTGCCTTTCTCTCTAGCTTGTAAACACATCACATGGCGCCTTCACAATTAGCCAAATAATATTTGCCATATGTTTATGTAGATTTTTCTATACCATGATGCTATTCCGGATGCTGCCCGAAATTCCTTTTCATAGGAAAACGTAACAAGCATTGGCATAGCCAATAGGTCTCGCCTTTGGGACCTTATAAGTGTTTAGCCGTGCAACAGTTAATGTTGTTGCAGTAAGGATATTGTGCTGCATAACTAAATACTTATAAGGTCCCAAAAGCGAGACCTATTGGCTATGCCAATGCTTGTTAAGTAGTACTACTGGTATCACAAGTCAAGCAGCAGATGGCCAGCGGAGGTATACTAATTAAACGTAATTAATCTGAGGTTGTTCAAAGAGCCACCAAGCGAAAGGAAGGACGCATGGCAAGCACACCTCAAGTAGAAGGCAGCAAAGAACAGTGAGAACGCTGCAAATAAATGGTAAGGAATGGGACCGGTTCCAAGTCCACTGTAGAACACTAGAGTCTAGCAGTTAAGAGTGAATGCTCACGCATGCAAGACCTAAAAAAATGGTTATGAAGGCTTAAGGGCAAAGTCCAGCACTTGGGAGGTGGGGTGAGGGAGAGCTAAACAGCTGAGGGCTTAAAGCCCAAACATGCGAGAAAAATATACATACTTTAACTAACAATCTACTTACTCATTCCAATCCCGTAATGACAATAAACAATAACAAAAAAAACATGCACTGACCTTCCATTTTCTCTTAGGGCGTGCAAGTGGCATAAATCGTCCATCAAACATGTGAGAAAAGGGCCCATGACCTGCAAGCAAATAAAATATACACTGAGTGGAACACGTTTAAAAACGTACATCTTTAGAAGGCTCCAGTGTAAAAATAATTTAAATGGGACTCCAGTTAACAAATAAAGCAGAAAGTGGGTTTGCAGCCCTTATATTAACTGTTTACAAAGGAAAAAGAAGCATGCCATGTTACACGGTTATAACTATAGATAATAGACTGAATGCTTAAATTATTCTCAACTACTGGTAACGACAGCACTCCAGTCTATTGCTGATCCTCCACAGTATTACTCTAGACTGAAACAAGCAATATGCAAAAAATCCTAGACTGTGCTTCAACAGAACAGTATATCCCAAACAGCCATGCCAGCTCCCTTCCAGACAAGAATACAAGCAAATCCTAGAGTGGTTACCAGCCTATATGGCCTCTTTAGAGAGGTACTGCTTGAGTCTTGTTGCACATCGAGTATGGTACCCTATCATACTGTGTATAATGTAACAAAAGTCATGTTCGAAATACTTCAATTAATCTTAAATTCGAGCAATCACTCGGTCTGCATTCCAGTCCAATTGTTTTGAATCCATGGTGTCATCACAAGCATGAGATCATAGTACTGAGAAATGTAACACCTTGCCTACAATAAATTCAATCCACAACTGTGAGGACAACGTGGGGTAGGGGTCTTAAAATGTACTGATGGAAACCTGTGCACGATTAACATTCACACACACTGCAGCTTGTCCAATTATGTGGCTGATTTATATAGAGCTGCATGTAGCCAAATGATTACCAAAGAACGCTGAGGAGCATGTCCCCTAACAGATACTGTTCAGTAACTGTCATTGATGTTTTGGTCTAGGCAAAAGCCAGCCACGTCTTTGGGATTTTCCTCAAGTGAAGACAATGGAGTTCTGCCCTTATGGTCATGATCAGAACCTTCCACCGAGTCAGGTCATTCTCTCCTAGCGAATCGCCTCTGGATTTTAGTATCTAGAATATCTGTTGCTAATCCGATGGGATTCAGATGACCATATATTCCTGGCTAGACCGTATTAGTGCCTAGATTTTGCATAACCCCCAGATTTTTCATTGAACAAGTCTTTTAGTTCTCTCTTGAATCAGCACCCAATTAAGTATGTTCATTGCTGGTTATATGTGGTCACTCTTTCAGATATTTATGTACTTTGTCTGCTTGTTTCTCTCCAGAAAAGATGTTACGGTAGCCTAGTTGTGCCATTACAAATGGCCTCATCAGCTGCACATGCTGGGTAATGTACAGTAGATGTCAGAATGTTAAGGAGCAAGGCAGATGCAGACTGACATCTTTGATCATGATATTGATTTGAGAATAAAAACACTTGTCAAAATCGAACAGGACTACAGGGTAAATGGTAGATTCCCTGGCCCTTGAAAGGGAGAGATTTGCGGTGTGCTCTGCAAAGCACAGGGATCTCAGACTTTGTTTCATTATAATAACAATGTTTCTAGCATCCAGTGGAGAACACCGTTAGTTAACTGTGATTTTATTAACATTTTGTTAACGCTCCTGGCGGAAGGAAAGGCAATTGGGTACGCCGTTTTCAAAGAAAGTGGATTCATGTGGCAAAGAGCCAAGATTTGAAAGAGTTTAGGCGCAGAAGTCCAACCTGGCACGAGAATATATCCTCAAAGAGAACAAACACAATTGGTTAATGTTTGAAGGTCCAACTGGAGGTGAATGATTCCTTGGATCTGTCTGTAGGCTCAGGTGAAAGCTAAAAAACAAGTTCTCAATGGTAACAATACATCTCCAGCTTAAACTCTTTAAACAGTGACATGGTAGGCATATCCAGTCGTTGTGCCCAATTTTCAAATTGGGTTCCTCAATAAGTCTAAGTAAACTAGCAACAAGTGCTACATTTCATCGGTTTTTAGGTTGCTGATCAAATCTGCATGTTATCTTTTGAGCAACATAAGCATGAAGAAAAGGTTACTATAACTGCAGGGCCCAAATATTGCAATCTTTAATAAATTCACATGCATGAATTCTTGCTGTCGTTGAGCTTAGAGTCCCATGGCAACCGCAGAGAGCAGTTCAATCTCATATTTCCTTTGAAAGAACAACCTTTTATTAAGTCAAACGATTATTGTTTCAGACAGCCAGGGAGCTTTACCCTGTATTGAAAGAGACTTTCCTTTCCATGGATGACCATAAACCACTAACAGTTCATCAGTGCATCAGAAAGATTTAGTGTTGTCGATATTAAACTTTAAGCATCTTTTTACATCCAAAGCAGCAGACCTCTTTCAGCTGCATTACTTGGATTTTCAAAGTACGTCTTAAAGACTACTAGTTCATTCAAATGAAAGTCAGTTGGTACTTTGGGAATAAAATGCAGATTCATTCATAGCATGTACTGTTTCTCTGAATAGCAGAGAGGGTTCCTTTATCGTAAAGGCTTGAGATTCGCTATCCCTTCTGGGGGTCATTTCTTGCTAGCATAATATTGGAATTTCTGATTTCGAATGGTTGCAAACAAATCCAGATTTGGTTTGCCCCAGCAGTGAAAGACGGGGACTAGTTGCGTTTGGTTCAGCTCCCATTTGTGACACACTTTTAGTGTTCTGTAGAGATTGTCGGCCCAGGAGTTGGTTATTCCATATGGACCAGTTATATATGTGATGTGCTTCCTTTGAAAGTGGTTCGGAACATGTTCTTTCCTACTTGTTGACATAGTACATACTAACTGTGGTGTACCAACACTGAGAATTTGTTTTTTTTATTCTTGGAATGAAGGAGTGCAGGGCTCGTCATATGGCTCTTAATTCAAGGACCTTGATTTAAAGTAGTGCTTCTTTGGGGGACGATTTGCTGTAGACTGCTAATTCGTTCAAGTGTGCACCACAACCTTCTATGGAGTGCTTGTTATCATGACAAAGCGGACACTCTTTAGCATAAAAGACAATCAGGCACTGGCATTTTTGTTTTTGTCCACCAAGGTAAACAGGCCTCGAAAAATAATAAAAATGTTACTAGACATGCAGGTCTAGTAACTTGAATAATCTACTCAATCTAACTGTAATGTACTTGACCCATAAACTGGCCTCTTTATGTCATCCTAAGTAAATATTTTATTTTGCTGATCCACCTTTTTCTTCATTTTCACCTTCCAATATGTGAGTTCAGCATGTCTGCTGTACCAAAAACCTATTTGGTTTGATTTAATAGAGTAAACATTTGCACCGCGCATAATAAGAATTTGGCCCACATATAGGGTACACATGACCTCTGACTTGTCTATTAGCTCATTAATAGCACTGCCATCAGGGCGGGGGCAGGAATGTTTCTCATTCATCTTTAAAAACTCACTTTTAATAAATATTTTACTAAAGCATCAGGTGGTAGTCCACTGTTATTTACAGACCGCACATTTTTCATTGAAATGGCAAAAACTTTCCAGTAACATGCAGTTTTACTTATAAAACGCCAGTGTATAAACAATTATCTGTGGAAATTGGGTTTGAGCAAACATATTTATCATTTGCACGTCACCAAGTGTTCAGATTTGTTTTCATCCTATTAAAATATTTTTGTTCCATCACAGAATTACAAAAAAATGCCTTAATGACTACTAAAATGTATTTTGAAATGCTTAGTGTTGAAATAAAACATGACAACCTACAGCCTTTCATTTCACACTTTTTGTACAGCACGTTTGTCAGACAATTCACTATACAAAATCCTCGAACTTTGCAGTCAGAGAAAGAAAATTAATTGTAGATGTAAACTGTCTTGACCTCTTAAAGACAGAATAAATGTGACAAGATAAAAACAAGATTTAAAGGCATCTTTAATGCTCCTTTACTTTGTGAGTGAATAGAACACCTGTTTGTCAGCTCGCCAGAAGGGGCTAGTAGGCCCTAAATATAGCTCGCCCTGATAAACTCTGACTCGCCATAGCAAGTGGACGAGTAGATTAGTCGAGGCCAGATAAAGTTTGTTTCACTCAGCTTTTCACCCTTATAAGATTGTCAAATGATTCTAACTTTTGTAACCACTTTTTGTTGAGCTCCTCCTGACATGGCTTCGTGTTAAGGCGATAACATGGTGTTAGACCTGACAGCCCCAACCCCAAATCTTTACCTGCCTTCACCACTTTTTTGACCTCTTTGTCTGCTTTTTCTTTCCCTCAAAGGTGGGTAAGTGCTTTGACTGTAACCAACCAGGGCACAAGCAGGGAGAGGCTGTCTGCGCCAAGAAGCTCCCCCCTAAAGGGCCATTCACAGGGATTGCCATTTTAAGTGTAGGGGTGTAGAGTGGTGCCCCAGAGAGGGGTAGTCAGGTGGTGGAAGCAACCTTAGTGTCCCTGGGTGGGGTGAGTATTGCAACCCTTGCTGCCTTACCTCCAAACATGGTTAAGTACAGGCAGAGGCCTAAAGTGAATGGGACTGAGGTTGAGGCTATCAGAGACACAGGAGCTAGTGTAACTATGGTCCTGGATGAGCTGGTGCCTCCAGGGAGGTTGCTACCTGGTGAGTTTCACCAGGTGACCTATACAGACAGCACTACCAAACTCCATCCTATGGCTGTGGTGGATTTGGAACGGGGAGGTGTGACAGGCCTTATGAAGGTAGCTGTGTCAAAGGTGCTCCCAGTCCAGTGTTTACTGGGCAATAATCTTGAAGCCTCTGAGTGGTCAGAGGTGGAGAGAGGACTCCATATGAAAATATTGGAGCTCCCTGAGTGGGTATGTGCTGTGACTAGGTCACACACTAGCCAGAAGGGAGGGCTGGACACTTGGACCCTGGAACAAAGGGCCAAGCATCCAAGGACAAGGGCACTGGGCCTGGTGAGCCAGCTCAGGGAACTCCAGAGGTGCAGGAAGAATCTTACCCTGATGGGGAGGATCTGGCCTCTGAGGGAGGGACTCCATCCCTGCCAGAGCTGTCAGATTTGGCAGACCTGACAGGAACAGGTGGACCCTCCAGAAAGGAGTTCAGTAAGGGACAGAGAGACTGTCCCACCCTTGAGAGCTTGAGGCGGATTGCCTCTAAGCAAGAGGAGGGGGATGACAGTGGGTTTCATAGAATCTTCTGGAAAGATGGACTGCTTTATACTGAGACCAGAAACCTCAAGGAGGGGTACACCAGGAGGTTGGTGGTGCCCCGGAAGTACAGAGAGTTCATCCTGACTTTGGGTCATGATATCCCCTTGGCAGGACATTTGGGACAGACAAAGACATGGAACCAGTTGGTGAACCATTTCTACTTGCCCCATATGTCTGAAAAGGTAAAGGAGTTTTGCAGCTCCTGTGTCACCTGTCAGGCCAGTGGCAAGGCAGGGGGCAAGACAAAGGCTCCCCTAATACCACTGCCAGTGGTTGGAGTTCCTTTTGAAAGGGTGGGGATGGACATTGTTGGTCCCCTGGAGCCACCTACTGCATCAGGGAATAGGTATATCTTAGTGGTAATGGACCATGCCACTAGGTACCCTGAAGCAATTCCTCTTATAACCATTGATGCTCCTGCAGTGGCTAGAGCACTGCTTGGTGTGTTCACCAGAGTGGGTTTTCCAAAAGAGGTGGTATCAGATAGGGGCACAAACTTCCTGTCCAGCTATCTGACTGCTATGTGGGATGAGTGTGGTGTCAACTACAAGTTCACCACCCCCTATCACCCACAAGCAAATGGTCTTGTTGAGAGATTCAACAAAACCCTGAAGGGCATGATAAATGGGTTGTTAGAGAAACTCAGGAGGAGATGGGATGTTCTCCTCACATGCTTACTGTTTGCCTACAGGGAGGTGCCACAGAAAGGGGTTGGTTTCAGTCCCTTTGAGTTGTTGTTTGGACACCCTGTGAGGGGGCCATTGCGCCTGCTGAGAGTCTTTAGAGAAGCCTCTTAAAGAAGCAAAGGACAATGTGCCTGACTATGTGCTAGGCCTGAGATCTAGAATGGCAGACTACATGTACAAGGCAAACAGGAAACTGGAGGCCAGCCAGGAGCTCATGAAGCACTGGTATGATCAGAAGGCTACTATGCCCGAGTATGCTCCAGGACAATTGGTGTGGGTGTTGGAGCCTGTGGCTCCCCGGGCCCTCCATAACAAGTGGAGTGGGGCCTATCCAATCTTAGAAAAGAAGGGTGAGGTTACCTATTTGGTTGACCTTGGCACCCCCAGGAACCCTCATAAGGTCCTGCATGTGAATAGACTGAAACCCCACCATGACAGGGCAGGTATGACTATGTTACTGGTCACTGATGAGGGAGTGGAGGAGGAAATTGAGCCAGTGCCCGACCTCCTTTCCACTAATGTGCAAGATGGGTCAGTGGAGGGAGTTGTACTCTCTCCCAAGTTGACAGACCAGCAGCACAGAGACTGTAAGCAAGTGCTGGAGCAGTTTGCTGGCCTGTTTTCTTTGACCCCCAGGCATCACTAAGTGGTGTGTGCACCACATTGACACTGGTGACAGCCTACCTGTCAAAAATAAACTGTACAGGTTGTCTGACCCTGTCAGAGCCAGCATTAAAGCGGAGGTTGCTAAAATGCTGGAATTGGGGGTAACTGAACCGTCAGAGTCCATGGGCCAGTCCAGTGGTGCTGGTACCTAAATCTAATCCACAGGGGGGACCCAAGGAGTTAAGGTTCTGTGTGGACTACACAGGATTGAATGCAGTCACAAAGTCTGACACTCACCCTATACCTAGAGCTGATGAGCTCATTGACAGGTTAGGGACTGCTAAGTACCTGAGTACTTTTGATTTGACTTCAGATTACTGGCAGATTGCCCTCACTGATGGAGCAAAGGAGAGGTCAGCATTCTCCACACCGGAGAGATATTATCAGTTCAAGGTAATGCCCTTTGCCTTAAAGAATGCCACCTTCCAAAGGTTGGTGAACAGGGTCTTGTCTGGGCTGGAACAGTTCAGTGCAGCTTACCTGGATGATATAGCTGTATATAGTTCTCCCTGGGGGGGTCACTTAAGCCACCTAAGGGAAGTGCTTCAGGCCATGCAGCAGGCAGGCCTGACTATTAAGGCAAGTAAGCGCCAAATAGGGCAGAGTTCTGTGGTGTACCCGGGCCACCTGGTAGGTGGGGGCCATGTACAGCCTCTCCAACCGAAAATCCAAACTATTTTGGATTGGACAGCTCCTGTTACCCAGACTCAGGTCAGGGCATTCCTTGGACTGACAGGTTATTATAGAAGATGTGTTCAAAATTATGGGACCATTGTGGGGCCCCTCATAGAACTCACTTCTAAGAAGAGGCCCAAAAAGGTGGATTGGACCCCAGGGTGTCAGAAGGCTTTTAACACTCTGAAAGCTGCTATGTGTTCAGCACAGAGTGCTGCTGACCCCTGACTACACAAAAGAATTTGTGGTTCAGACCGATGCTTCCGAGCAAGGGATTGGGGCAGTGTTGTCACAGCTAAATGAAGAGGGCCTTGATCAGCCAGTTGCCTTTATTAGCAGGCAACTTCTTCCCAGACAGCAGAGGTGGAGTGCCATTGAGAGAGAGGCTTTTGCTGTGGTTTGGTCCCTGAAAAAGTTGAACCATATTTGTTTGGGACTCACTTTCGTGTTCAGACTGACCACAGGCCTCTCAGGTGGCTCATGCAGATGAGAGGGGAGAATCCCAAGCTGTTAAGGTGGTCCATTTCCCTACAGGGAATGGACTTTACAGTGGAACACAGACCTGGAGTTGCCCATGTGTGAGAAGTTGGCCTGGTATATGCTGTTCACTAATTAAAGTGGACACCTTGCACCAGGGCAAATCGACTCTTATGGTAGATAGGTTTAAGACAACCTTTTAAAGAAAGCTATCCTAGTGGTAGCTGTGGAGAGCAGCCTTCAGGCTAAGTCTCGGAGGAATGTAAAGCAGCTTGTTTTACCATATAATCTCTTGAATCACCAAATGAAAAGACACCACACAGGTATATATATCAAATATATATGTATTTATTTCTAAATAACTCTCTACTAATCTCTTTATGAGATTAGAAGACAAACATATGCACAAATCAACGTTTCACAATAAGTTAAGCACAAAATATGGCTGGGGCCCTAGGGGCGTACCAGACCATATACTAAGTAAGAGACTTAGGGACAACGACTTGCAGGGAGACAAGGCCTAGGGCCTTCAGAAGTGCAGGGGCCTCACGAAACCACCCAAGGCAGGTAAGTAAAGGACCCACGGGGGACGCGTGCAGTGTGGATACACAGGCGCGGTTCGCCGTTAACTTCAATGGGGCAAGTCGCGGTTGGAAATAAAGAGTTTTAGGATACTTCGGGAGAACCTACAAGCAAGTCACTTACAGGGTAAGTAGTTCTAGGGCCCACACCCACAGGAGCACCGTAGTGCTGGAGTTACCTCACCCAGGGAAGCCGGGTGCATAGGTGTCCTTTGGTGTCAGGTCGCGGCGTCGTTTTCAATGGCGAACAAAGAAGACTTGCTGCTTGCGGGAGCTGAAGAAGTGTCCGGTGGAATCCAAGCCTGGATTCTGAAGAAGGATGACCTGAAAGCAGAGGGGACAGTGTTCAAAGTCACTTGGCAGTGACCCGGGGCAAGGAAGATGGATGCCCACCGTCGTCGGTTGATTCAGGTCGGTTGCGGGTGCCTTGACTCTTCAGCCACGTGGTCCAGGAGGTGTCGACGACGACCAGGAGCTGGATTCGGTGGGTCCTCGACGTCTGCAGCTGACTGCGGTGTCGGCAACTCGATTGGAGCCAACAAGCCTTGGCAGCAGCAAGTCTCGGGAGATGAAGAAAAGTCGATGGCGCAGACCAGCAAGGTCTGAGGGACTCACCCAGCGAGGGTAAGTCAGGGCAGGCCTGGAGCAACCAGGGAGCCCTTTGGTTTCTTTAAGAAGTCTTCTGGGGACCCACAAGCCGGCGGGCAAGGGATCGCGAAGACACCTCGGGCGGAATCACTCAGCAGGGGCCCACGGTCACTCGGGACGGTGTAGGCCTCTGATCTTCGGAGGATTCCTGCTGGAGGTCGGGACCACACGTGGTCCAAAGCACAAGTTCGTAGAACGTTGTGAAGGGGTTGCACTCGACAATAGTGCACAGTACCCAGGGGTCGCGGTTCCTCGTTACTCGTGGGGTCCACTTGCCTCAGCTTCGCTGGGGACTCACGATGGCCTGGGAGAGGTCAGGAAATCCACTTCTTGGGCTGCAGGGACTTCGGACTCCGGCGGGAGCGGCGTAGTTTGCGACCGTCGTTGTCGTTTTTGGTGCCTGCCAAGCAGGGAGTCACTCCTTGACTCCAAGGGAGATTCTTCTGTCTTCCAAAGGTAGTGGAACGTCGAAGGGCCAGGATTCTTCTGTAGAGCGTTGTCCAGGGGTTATCTGCCTTGCAATGGCAAGGTTCCCCCTCTTATACTAAAAGAGGGGATGGACTAGCTCTATGACCCCACCTATGGGAGGGTCAAGGGAGGGGGTGGCTACACCCACTTCCCTTTGTCCAGTTTCGCGCCAGAGCAGGGGCAGGTAGCCCCTGAGCTGGTTTGAACTGGCATATGCACAGAGGAGCCTTCTGCTCCCCAGTGCAGGACTTCAAAGCACTCTAAGAGTGCACCCACCCAGCCCCAATACACTAAACCCTGTCTGGGAGGTGGTTACACCTCCCTGTGACAGGATGCCTATTGTTGGGCTTCCTCCACTGTGAGTTTCGGTCATCAGCAGGAGGGCAGCCCAGTGTCTGTGACTGGTGGCATCCATTTTGTGATGCCAGGGCTCTTTAGGATTCTACCGCGTTTCCACAGCAGGTACATGTCTTATCCCTCTAGAAGGGTGGAATGCTACCCCGCCGCCAAGATTGGTGGGGGTAGTATTCCAAGATGTTTGACACCAAACACGACATGTTTTGATGCAGCCATTCCAAAGTTAGCATTTACCGCGAGGATATAATGCACTTAATAGTATATGGTTAACCGCATCCACAAACAGCACCAGAGAATAGACTCTGAGAGCTGCAGAGGGGCCCTGCTCAGGCAGAGGCACCCCCTCACATAGAAGCCAAGCACCCTGCCCTCAGGATTGATAGGGCCTGCCTTAGGGGTGACTGATAGGTTTATATGTGTGTGCAGGAAGAGATATAGGAAACCTATATCTCAGGGAGGAGTGCTAGCACCACCTCACCCAGGCTGCAGTAGCAGGCCTGTGGTGTCAGATTTAGACTGCTTCCCAGGGGTGGCATAATACATGCTGCAGCCCCTGGTAGGCCTGTGAAGTACCTATGCCCTTGGTACCTAAGGTACCATATACTAGGGACTCATAAGGCACCACAGTATCCAATCACTAGTGCACCTAGAGTGCACTCCATGTCGTTTAGAGAGAGCAGATAGACTGGGGCCCTGAATAGCAGGGTCCCAGTCCAACTAAGTCATAAACCAGCAAAACACCAGGAAAAAAGTGGGGGCAACCATATAGTCAGATTCCACCTTCCTACACCATGCAAATGGACTTTCCAGGTTTTTCCACTTAACTGAAGAGGACTACCAGGGTGTAAGTTAGTAACCCATCACCTTTCATTTGGGGGGGGGGTGAGGGGGGGGTTATGTTGAAAAGTCATTCTGTGCCCTGGGCACCCCCCAACTTTTTGCTAACTGGTACTGGTGGTAACTGACTGACTGACCCTGGGCTCTGCCTAACCAGGCCCAGGGCCAGTGCTGTGCTGAAAGAGACACATTTAGAATACAGCGAAAACACCTGCATACACTAGGGTACACTGTGGGTTGGGGTACCCCTGTGATTGGCATGACCTACCCTCTAAGGGGGATTGAAACTACCTATCAGCCCCTAGTATATAATAGGGCAAGGCAGTTTAGAGGCCAGCAGCCCTTTCTGCACTTGCATGTGTGCACTGCTGAAACCTGAGGTCAGTTTAAAAGGAGCCCTGTGTGGCAGGACTGCTTTTAATAAGTAAATTGTGCCAAAACTCGACGTTTGTGTTTGGGGCACTTAAAAAGGACAAAATTACAATGTTTATTCATGGTAGGAACCCCCAGGGTCTCCCCTAGGTGTTCCAGGGGTGGGGGAGAATCCTTATAAAAATTATTTTATATGCCCTGGGTTAGTGAAATTGCACATTTCACTCCCCACATTGTAGGTAAGTGCTTCCCAAAATCGACTTTTGTTCTAGGAGCACTGTGAAATGAGGATCTGCAATATTTTGATATATTCATAACCCCTAAAGTCTTTCCTAGGTTTTTCAGGGTGGGGGGGGTCCTGTAGGTATAAGCAGGGTCCTTATAAAACTTGTTTTATAGACCCTGGTATTGGAGAAATTGTCCAGTTCATTTTTCTATTGCAAATCCCCAGCCCATAGGTTAACATCGGAAAAGGTTATTAGTTAATAACTGGAGAAAGAAAAGCCATAAAACTAGGATTAAAGGACTCAGTAGAATGGTAATGATAAATCCAACAATATGGTATTGTTGAATTTATTGTAAAAATGTACAGACAAGAAGTTAAGACTTTTTTGTCTGTAAACCAAAATTCAACCCTGTACTGCTCTGCCCTGGTTGGTAAGTGGGTAAGCCTGGCTGCTTTGAAGAGGTGATAAATGACCCCTGGGGTTAGGAAGCCTCTTGGGGAGGAGAGGTTGCTGGGCATAGGAATGCCAGAGCCAGGGGGGGGCACTAAATAATGCTTTTCAAGAGAAGGGGAAGATAAGCTAAAGACATCAGTTTCATTTACAACTCTCCTCTTTGACCCAAGGCAGATGCTAGGCTTAAGAAAGGAATGATCAGATGCAAGGGGGAGATACTATTAGCCATCCTAGGGGTGTGTTTAGCCAGCTCTTCTCTCCCTGCTGAAAATTCTGACAAATTGAATTTTGGAAGAATAGTGGTTACTGGGTTAGCATTTTGCCACACTTTGGAGGAAGTGGTCATGCTATGGGGTGGGCCCTGCACCTCATTGGACAGGAGTGCCCTCCTGCTTGACCCCAGAGAACACTGAATAAGTATCTGAGATTGGCGGTGCCTCTCAGATCTGCTTTTGAAACCGAAGAGAAACAGAAGGGCCCACGCTGAAGAATTGGATGTGCATTCACCAGGCCTGCACTTGAAGATTGCGCCTTTTTGCACCATCTGAAACTACAGCGCTGTGGATCAAACCTGCTTCAAAAGGACTAAAGAGTGGACTCCCTGCAAGCTACAGGTGAACAGAGCTCACATGGAACTTCATCACAAAGAATCCCCAGCCTGGAGTACTACCAGTGGATTTGTAAGGGTTTTGTCCAAGTGGATTGTGGGAATTGAAGTCTCACACTTTCAAGGACCCTCTTGGAGATTCCAGAACCTTGGAGTGTGTGTTGGACACTTTGGGACCCGCAAGAATAACTTCAGGAAGGAGTTCTAACAGGATCCAGTCTGCTGGAGGGGGCTGCACGAGACTGGTGAGAGATCCTCCAGAACAATTGCTAAATGTGAATGTGTCTCTGTCAGAGGCAACGAAATGACAAAAAGGGACTCTGTTGGTTTCTAAGGACTAGAAAGTGACTAATCTTTAAAAATTCATAGCTCTGGTTCCCTACAGTGGGTTATTTTTCGTTTTGATGTCATTTAAAAGATAAAAATATTTCCTATTTTTATCAAGTGGTGTTGGATTTTTATTTTTGTGTTGTGTCTTAATTATTTACTGAATTTGTGTTTTTAAATGCTTTACATACCTGTCTTTGAAGTTAAGCCTGCCTGCTCGCAGCCAAGGTACCAAGGGTTGAGCATAGGAATAATTTTCTAAGACGTATTCTGAGCCCTATACTGTGTTACTGGCCTTATTGCCAGTGGCAGATATACATTTGCCCCTACTAATAATCCACTTTCCAACACATACCCACTCACATAACCATATAGCCACTCACACACCCACTCATACACGGATATAAACAGACGCACAGCCACTCACACAATAGATGTTAGAAATAGTATAACTCATTAGTAGTACACAAAGTATACCAATTTAACTTTTGTGGTACCTTGGTACATAGCTGTAACACTCAAACTTTTAAAAAACACTCACAATCACTGGATGATGTCATAAGTGATATCATTTGAGATGCCAAGAGTGATGTCACAGACCATCTCATGAGTGATGTAATATGTGAGGTCGTAAACAGTGCATTGCGGGGGAGTTGGTTATAGTTAGCTCAGGATCGATAACTGCTAAATTTCCACAGTTTTGTACGAGTGAAATCTTAGCGTAATTGGAACGTCCCTGTAACCTTTGTTTTTTTCAGTGAATATAGTCAACCATAGGTAGCTATAGTTAGGTCTGCTTTTCCATAGAAGGAACTTTATTGGTTTGCTAATTACTTTGGCCCCGTTTGATGAATCTTCATTAACCTTTCCCAAAGAAAAAGTTCATCCACCTCAGTTCCTTCCTGGAAAGCTTCAGGCTGATCTGTCAAGGAGGGGCCGAGAAAAAAGGAGGTCCCAAAACAAACTATATATGCATTTTCCATAGACTTCTTCAGGCAGGGCGACAGCAAAAACTTCTGAACGAAATTACACCAAATTAGGTAGGAAGCTAGGTTTTGGTCCACAGATTGTGCTTTGTGATTTGGCGCAAATATGTTCCATAACTTTTGAGATATTAAGCGTCAGCAAGAGCGCTATATTGAAAATGGAGCCCTGTAATTGGTCGAGAGGCCTATTTTTTTCAGTGAGCCTTTATGCTCTTACTGGAACAAGAGGCTCCTGCGAGTGCTCTGATTGGTTGGCTGTTCGAATGTTGAAAATGAAGTGGCCGCTATTACTGTTTACTGTGAAAAATTGGCGGTGTAGTGGAAATTAAGTAAAATTTTTATATAAGGGGAGCAGCAGAAAGGCATGCTGTCCTCCTATACTTAGAGAGAAGGTGTCTAAGGGATAACTACAGTGAAAAAAATAAATGTATACTGTTTCAACACATTTTTACTATCTCACGGGATCTGAATAGTAAAAGGGCGTAGATGAGTTCTTAATACACTCTATTAGAAGGAGTGCATATTGTGGTCCTTATTTTTGAGAAGAAGTGCGTAACAGATAAGTACTGTGATGAGTAAATAGTTAATTCTCATTTTAAAAAACAATTATGATCTTGTGAGCCCCTTGCAGGATCGGGGAAAGTAGGAAGGAGTAGGTGATGTTTGAATACACACTGCTATGCACACGTTACTTTAGGAAGGAGTCTTACTGGAGATGGTGTTTACCAAAGTCTATTTTTTAAGCTCATTGGCTTGGGAAGAGTTGGGAGTACAGTTCAAGCTCATCCACACACGCTACTATTCACACCCGTCATCTGAGATAAAGGACTGAAAGGAGAGACCAGTCCATACACACACTGTACTACGTACACCTGTCATCTGAGAGAGGTCTGAAAGGAGAGGCCAGTTCCTCAACACTCACTATGATGCACAGCTGTCATTTAATAGAGAGAGGTCTGAAAGGAGGGCAGTCCATCCACACAAGCACACCCATCATGTGAAAGAGGCGTCAAAGAAGAGCCCAGTCCCTCCCCAAACCCTACTACACACACTATCATTACAGAGAGAGGTCTCACCAGAGAGGCAAGTCCCTTCATACACCCTACTACGCACACCTGTTATCCGAGAGAGAGGTCTGAAAGGAGAGCCTAGCCCCTTCTAACACCCTACTAAACTTACCCATCACTACAGAGAGGTCCCAGCAGAGATCCCAGTCCCTCCCCAAACCCTACTATGCACAGCCATCATTACAGAGAAATGTCTCAGCAGAGAGTCCAGTCCTTTCACACACCCTACTATGGTCACCTAACATCTGAGAGAAAAGTGTCAGGAAACAGGCCAGTCCTGCCTACAAACTACTATGCATACTGGTCACCCTGAGGAGAGATGTCAGCGGAGATGCCGGTCTCTCCTTCCACCCTACTATACACGGCTCTTATATTCTGGAAAGCTCTGAGTGGAGATTTCCCTTTCTCCACATTCCCTAGTAAAAATGTAAAATCCAGTATTTGCAAAGCGCACAGCTACCTCCGAAGTGGTGTCCCGGCGCTGGGGGCCGTCGGGAAGATTAAGCAAGCTATTGCCCAGAGTCACATGGTGCTGGGCTGACCTGCCGCCGGTGCCGGGGATCGAACCGTGAGCCCCAGATTCCAGCGTCAGTCGCCCTGGCCGCGGAGCCACACCTCTTCCACCTCTTCTAGTAGTGGGAACTATCAAGTATCAGGACTGTAATTGAAGAAAGTGTGGCCTGCTTGTCTCAGATGAAAAAAGTATCTGCGTTCACAAGCAGCAAAACAGCGCTTTATTAAAAAAAGCAGGATTATTTTCCGCTTGTGCACTTAGAACCGGAGAGGCACAGTATCTCCTGGAGCAAATGATGTTTAAGCCCCTGTACAGTTGTCTAGCTCCCCAGCTAGAGCAAACTCTGCCCGTGCAAGATATTGCAGATGCATGGATCTAAGGTGTCTCCACATCCCTGTGCTTCTCATGCTATATTGTTTATGTCTGTTCCCCCTGGTGAACTCTTTGCTGTAAATTGCACAGGTAACTTACTTTGCAAAACCTTTTTTGGCACCTGGCCTCATTTCAAAGAATTGACACACCAAGGATTTCTGGGGTGGCTGAGCTGATGCAGAAGCCTCTGGATGTTCATCTAAATCTGATGAAGACATCTTTCTGCTGAAAGGGAGACAGGATAGGAGGCAAGCCTAATATATGGACTCTCACCAAAGTCCAATAGTGAAATAAAGCAAAAAGGATGGAATTTTCTTTTTCTAAATAAAGACATCCATATAAAACAATCAGAATCCTTCCTAAGGGAGTGCTTCCTCTCCCAGACCTCTCAGGAGTGTCTCACAAGTATCCTGTAGGCATCTCGGGGGACCGTACAAAAATACTTCCTTTATATCTTGTACAGAGCAGTATACAATTCATTTTTCCAACTTAAACAAAATGTCTAATGTTTTATTTCGTTCAAACTTACAATAAAACACTAATTAATTTAATTCTTAATGTACGACCTCCCAAGTGCTACGCGAGAGCCGAACAAGAAGTACAGCCCCCTCTGAGTCCATGCACGGGATAGTGTATTCAGCTCCCACAAACATCTTGCGAGAGCTATCACTTTAAAAAAAAAATAATAATCCAACTATCTTTTATTCACTACTCTAATATAGATTAGCATTATAATGACTGAAAACATCATAAAGAACCACATACAATAGATGACAATGAAATTTAGAACTTGTCTCAAGAGCGTCTCACAATACTCTCGCGAGAGTAATGAGTTCTCAAAAAAAGATTGCTGGTGACATCTTAATATCAGAGTTACAATAACTGAGCAAGTAAACAATTTCTATTGAATATTTATCTGTTTAAAACTCACACATTTTACAAATATTTTGCTAACTGTGAGCCATATCCTGTTTTGTTACAATAAAAAATGGAACATTCTTTTACTAAAATGTCTGCACGCAACATATATTATAAAGTCATTGTAAAATACATACGCTCACAAAAAGATATTTTATTTGCAAAAAACCCTAGAAATTCACTGAAAAAAGTGAAATGATAATGTAACCTTATAGTTAAGTGAATTTCTCAGTGACAACGTTAATGTTTTAAAAACACAGAAATTCAGCAGTTGTAGTTAGTAGAACAAATTATAACTTGTGCCCCCGCCATGCACTGCTTATGCCCTTACATATTCTTACAAAACACAAAGGCAGCCCTTACTAGACAAGAATCAGGGCATAAAGTATTACAGAAAACAAAGGTTCTCATTAGTAATATACTAGATTGAATGGTAAAGTAAAGCAACAATGGCTAGATACAAATATACTATTTCAAAAAACATATTACAAGAAAAAGAGTATATGCAAAAAAGATATATATATATCGTGTCCCATGTGAAAAAGAAGACGGAACCAAACATAACAATAATACACAATATATACAAATAACAAAAAAAGCAACATAAGATTCTATGTTCCTTGAAGCAACGAACAACCAAGCAAATATCCGGAGGTTACAGGAAAAAATCCATACCCTTAAATCAATTAAGGGATTTCTTTGAAGTTGGTTTGTTTGTATTAATTGTCGACGTCATCTTTTGGATGATGATGAATACAGATTATTTAACAACTACCCACCTAGTGACAAAAACAATATACTTCCTACCGAAAATACATAAACATGCAACTAAGCCATCGGGAAGACCAATCATATCAGCTAAAGGTGCATTGTTAGAACCCATTGCAAATTACATTGATTTTTTTCTTACACCCTATGTCCAAGACCTGAGCTCTTATCTCAGAGATTTGAGTGATTATTTCGACATCTACAGGAAATCCCTTGGTCTCAAACTTTTAAACTAATCATAATGGATGTCACTGCATTGTATAAGAACATTGAGAATGAAATTGGCCTAGGAGCATGTGAATATTTCCTCAAAAAAAGGAACATACAATTTGCCAGCCGCAATGAAATGCTGTTAGAAATGATTAAGATAAGCCTAACACAGAATGTTTTTTATTTGGGAAGGAATTTTACAAACAAACTAAAGGAACTGTGATGGGATTTCCATTCAGTCTAAACTATGCATGTCTAACAATGGGTTGGTGGGAACAACAAATCGCAGGGGCACCAGAAAATGACCAATACGCGGAAAAAGTAATCATGTGGTTAAGATATATAGATTTATTCATCATCTGGGACGATACGGAGGAAGAATTTTCAGAACATTTTAAGATACTCAACACAACCAAAGCAAAGCTCAAATTTACATATGACATCAGTGCATCTAGAGTGACATTCTTAGATACAGAAATATATATTGAACAAAACAAAATTCAAACGACCCTTCACAGAAAAAGACTGCAACCAATGCATTATTACATGCGGACAGTTTTCATCAAACATCGCTGATAAACAGTATTCCATACAGTGAATTTCTTAGGATCTGCAGAATATGCTCCCAAGAGGAAGAAATGACGAAACATCATCAGGAAACAACCCACCGCTTTGAGAGGAGAGGATACACACAAAATGTGATCAGAGCTGGTGTAGCTAAAATGAAACATACTCAGAAATTACACGCTAAAAAACAAGGATCTCAATAAAAAGAACATTGAACAATCAAATGTGATAAGGTTGATCACCACCTTCTCATTTGAAGCAAAAGAAATAAGGAAAATCCTGAAAAAAAACTGGGAATATCTTACAATTGGACCCTACAGTAGCAAAAATAATGGGAAAACCTCCCAATGTAACTTTTCCAAGAGCCAAAAACCTCAAGGATACTTTGATGCATAGCCATTTTCGAAAAAAGAATAAAACAACCTGGCTAAACCAATCTGGGTTTGTTGAATGTAACAAATGTAAAGTTTGCCAAATTGCTGTCAATAAACAACAAATTATTATGGCATCAAAGAAAAAATGGGTTATCAGACAAAACATCACATGTAAGAGCCAGTTTGTGGTGTATGTAATTGAATGCCTGGGCAATCTTAAATACGTTGGAAGTACAATTTACGAACGTAAGAAAAGGATCCTTGAACATGTCAGAGCAACTGTTAATCTGGATCTAGGAAATGCGATCGCAAAACACATGGAATTGTATCATGAGAGCATTTAGAAACTATTGAGATTTTATGCTATTTAAATGATTGAACAAGGAGAAAGAGGTGGTGACAGAACACGCAAACTGAGACAGCGAATCCCAACATATATTACATTTACGTACATTAACACCATTCGGTCTGAATCAGGACAAAGAAATGTATATACACCTGTAATCAAGGACCTCAGTAGGGCGTGAATATTGACTTCTTTAGATAAATAATTGACATACACAACACTTTATTTTGGGCACATCTCTATAACATGCCCACTAGAGGGCATGATCAGTTATATTAGTTATATGGAGGTGGACATAATTGTTGAAAAACATACAATAACCTTGATGTGAATACAAACCCACCAGAAGGTATGACTACACTGTTGACCTATTGGATAACCACCTAATGGAACAAGTATGAAAAGCTAAATTGTCATAAAAATATAACACAACTAAAATCATCAAGGGTTTCACATTTTGGCATGATATACAGTTGATAATTAGACCAATACCCCTGTTTTTCACGATTTGTTTGTTTGATGAACACATCACTCGTTATACACGTTTCCCAAAATGCACTAGTATGGTTAATTGGGTGTAGCACATGACGATATTTAAATGTGCCTGACCTTGTAATGGCATACCCGTGATCAAGGTGTCTGTGAGACCCAAACGCGTAGGGGCCATCGTGACCTGATCTTCACTAGAACATGAAATAATTAAAAGAATTATTCAAGTACCTGTGACAGCGACCCGTGTTTACTGTGGTAAACTTTGTGAGATTATATATATAGCCCTGTCGAAGGCTACGGCTGAAACGGGTAGGCCATTTCACCTTGGTGCCATGTAAATACCTAATAAATTAATATCTTGAGGAATTACCTCTTTGGTGGTGCCGTCTCCTTCTGTGCGCGAAGTGGATGCTGTGCGAGGGCGCTCCGACCACTGCAGAAAGGATTAATTCCACATATATATATATATACATATACATACATACACACACAAATTAATCATGTCCCATGTGAAAAAGAAGACGAACCAAACATAATAATACACAAGGTGCAGAGACAGATTATCGAGTACAAAATATCGAGTTGCACAAATATCGAGTCATTAATATCGTGGGTCAGAAATATCGACAGCAAGAATATCGTGGTCAAGAATATCGACTTAAGGTAAGTAATATCGATTTTAAAAATATCGAAGTGTTTAATATTGTTTGCAAAAATATAGTTGTTAAATAAAAATATCGTTTATGTATTTTAGTATATTTTATATGTATGTTTTTTTTAATAAGATTTGTTTGTATTTTTAATATGTGTTAAATTTTTAGCAGTTATAAAAAATAAAAAATAAATTGAATTTTGCGCCTTTAGTCTCGTAGCAGGTTTATAGGGGAATAGAGTGGGAAGTAATTTAATTATATTAAATGTATTAATTTTTTTTTATTTGAATTTTGCGTTTTTAGTTCCGTAGCGGGTTGTGGGTTTATAGGGGAATAGGGTGGGAAGTAATTTAATTATATTAAATGAATGAATTTTTTTTATTTGAATTTTTCATTTTTAGTTCCGTAGCGGGTTGTGGGTTTATAGGGGAATAGGGTCAGAAGTAATTTAATTATATTTAATTTATTGATTAATTTTTATTTATTAATATTTGTTTAATTGAGATGTTCTAGTGTTAAATGTGTAAAGTAATTTATTATTAATTAGCTAATTGGTTAATTAATTTTAATTAATTAAATGGTAATTAATTATGGTAATTGTGTAATTAATTTTATGTGTGTTGTGGTGTATATAGGAGTAAAGGGTGGGAAATAATTTGCGTTTAATTAATTAATATATAGTTAATTAATGTTAATTATTTGATATTTATTTTGGGTAAATTTATTTTTGTGTGTTTTTACTTTTAAAGGGGTAAAGGGTGGGTATTAAATAAAATGTTATTTAATTATTAGTTGTTAGTAGTTTTTCTTTTAAAAATAATACATAATTGTGTTTATTTTATAGTTTAATTTAGGTGTGTGTTGTGGATATTAGAGTGTTAAAGCTTGTGTACTCAATGAATGTTTATTTTTTATTAATAAGATTTTTTAAATTGATTAATTATGTTAATTATGGAAATAAATGTAATTAAAAATGTTGAAGTGTTTTGTTATTGGTGTGGTGTTACAGGGTATGAAATAAAATAAATACATTTAAGTTTTAAATAATTTTTTTGTTTGTTAATATTTGCTACTTTTAAATAATTATTGTTTATAAATGTATTTATTAATTTATTTTATATATCATTTGTAGGTTTTTGTTATATGTAATTAATAATATAATGTGTTCTTTTTATATGTTTAATGTATTGAATTAATTTTTCTTTTAATATTGTTTTTCTTTTTTTGCTTTTTTAACTTTTGTAAAAAAAAATTCCCAACTCTAAGTGTTATTAGTAATTTTTGTTTCTCTGCTATCCAACACTTTCCTAAATGTTGCACTCACTGGAGTGGGAATATTAATTTTTACCTCTCCGCTATCCAGCACTTTCCCTACTGTTGCATTCACTGGAGTGGAAATAGTGATTTTTACCCCTCCGCTATCCAGCACTTTCCCTACTATTGCACTCACTGGAGGGGGAATAGTAATTTTTATCCCTCCGCTATCCAACACTTTCCCTACTGTTGCACTCACTGGAGTCTGAATAAATTTTTTACCCCTCCGCTATCCAACACTTTCTCTACTGTTGCATTCAGTGGAGTGGGAATAGTAATTTTTACTTATCCGCTATCCAATACTTTCCCTACTATTGCACTCACTGGAGTGGGAATAGTAATTTTTTCACCTCCGCTATCCAACACTTTCCCTACTGTTGCACTCTTTGGAGCGGGAATAGTAATTTTTACCCCTCCGCTATCCAACATTTTCCCTACTGTTGCACTCACTGGAGTTGGAATAGTACATTTAATTCCTCCCCTATCCAACACTTACCCTAGTTTTGCACTCACTGGAGTGGGAATAGTAATTTTTTCACCTCCGCTATCCAACACTTTCCCTACTGTTGCTATCACTGGAGTGGGAATAGTAATTTTTACCCCTCCGCTATCCTACACTTTCCCTACTGTTGCACTCACTGGAGTTGGAATAGTAAATTTAATTATTCCGCTATCCAACACTTTCCCTACTGTTGCACTTATTGTATTGAGAAATGTAAGTTGAATTTTTTTTTAAAGAGTTTAATGTTTTAATTATAGAATGTTTTTTTAAATTTTTAAATAATTGATATATATATATATATATATTGTATTTATATAATTTTAAAGTTTAAAAATTAAAGATAATAGTTAATACATTATTTCTAAGTAAATATATGTATATGTAAAAATTATTGTTTGTGTGTCTTTTTAAATTAAGTTAATTTGTTATATTTAATTAAAATGTATATTAAAGTTAATTTATTTTGTTAAAAATAATATTAATATTTAATATATTTAATATATATTATTTTATACATTTTTAAATCAATATTGTTTACATCTATATTTTTACCTCGATATTTTTGAGTCAATATTTTTGTACTTACCTGTTAAGGTATTGGAGTCAATATTTTTGCAGTCAATATTTTTTTCGATATTTAGAACATTGATGTTTGTTACATCGATATTCTATCAGTGAACCAATACACAATACATACAAATAACAGAAAAGCAACATAAGATTCTATGTTCCTTGAAGCAACTAAAAACCATGCAAATACCCACAAGTTACAGGAATAAATCCATACCCTTAAATCAATTAAGGGATTTTTTTAAAGTTGGTTTGTTCATATTGTCGATGGCATTTCGACCCTATTGCAGATATAGGGTCTCATCAGGACCAACCATATGCCGTGTAGAGTGAGCTAGTGAAGTAATAGGTAGTGATTGTTTTGCTTTGCAGTACCAAGTTTGAATACATACATCAAACTATACATCTGGCTATTCCAGTTTTGGATATAGGGGAACGTTGTTGTGGTTTTGAAAAAGCAACAAAGAGTTGTTGCATTTTACGAAAAGATTTAGTTCTTTCTATGTAATACATTAACACTCTTAACATCGAGTGTGTGGAGAGCTCTTTCTGCTACTGAATCTGGTTTAGGAAAGAACACTAGGAGTACTATTGGAAGAAACTTTGGGTTAGTACGAAGTACTAATTTTGTTGGATAGATTTGGGAAAAGGGTTCTTCCAATGTGAGTGCTCGAAGTTCACTTATCCTCCTTAGGGATGTGATAGCTACCAAAAAAGCTACCTTTCATGTGAGGGACTGTAAATCACAAGAATGCAGTGGTTCAAAGGGTGGCCCTATGAGTCTAGTGAGAATATGAAGGTTCCAGACGGGTGCTAGCGGGGTGGGAGGTGGAATGACTCAGTTTAGTCCTTCCATAAATGCCTTGATTACTGGAACTTTGAAAAGTGACATACGTTGTCTGTTTTGCATGTAAGCAGCCACAGTTACCAAATGTAGTCTAATAGATGTATACGCAATGGTTGATTGTTGCGAATGAAAATGATAAACAATGAGATCTTGCACTGTAGGGGAGAGTGGCTGCATTTGTTTGTTTAAACAGTAATGTACAGATCTTTTCCATTTAGCTGCATAACATGCATGTGTAGTTGGTCTACATGCTTGTTTTAGAATATCCATGTATTCTTGAGGGAGATTAAGGTGTTCAAATTCTAAGACCACAGGAGCCAAATTGCCAGATTCAGCTGTGTGGGATTTGGACGCACTACCCTCCCCTGCTCCTGAATTAGAATATGCGGCCAGAAAGGTAACTCCTCGTGTGGTACTATGGATAGATGTAGAAGGGTTGAGAACAATGCTTATCGGGCCCATGTTTGGGCTATTAGGTTAAGAGTGAGGGATGTTTGTGTTAGCTTTTGAACCACATAAGGAATGAGTGGGAGAGGGGGAAAAGTCTAAGCAAATATCCCTGACAAGTTGATCAATAAGGGATTGCCTTTTGATTGTGGGTGAGGAAACCTGGAGGCGAAGCTTTGGCATTTTGTGTTCTGCTGTGTTGCAAAGAAGCCCATCTCGGGTTCCCCCCCGTTGGAAATATGAGTGAAGAAATGTTGTGTCGATTTCCCACTTGTGTACTTGCTGATGCCTTCTGTTAAGCATATCTGAGAAGTCGTTGTCCACTCCTGCCAGGTATTATGCTAGGAGATGGATTTTGTGATGTATGGCCCAATGCCATATCTGCTCTGCTATGAGTGAGAGCTGTAGAGAGTGTGTGCCTCCTGTTTTCGAATACATTGCAGTCATGTTGTCGGTACGGACCAGAACTACCTTGTTGTGAAGATGGTCCTGAAAAGCTTTTAGAGCTAGTTGAATTGCTAGAAGCTCTAGATGACTGATGAGAAAGTGTCTGAGTTGGTGACCATTCACGCATACTGTAAGGTCTTGAATATGTGCCGCCAACCCTGTATGGACTTATCTATGGTAAGGGTGATGGTGATTTGCGGAGTTGGGGCTTTGAAGGGCTGACCCTTCAATAGATTGTTTGCTATTCCACCACTGCAGAGAACGATGGGTCGCTGGCACTAACACCACTATACCCTGTAGCTGTCCCTCCGCTTGAGGCCATTGTGATTACAGAGTGTGTTGAAGGGGTGCATATGTAGTTGTGCATTTGGGACTATGGATATGCATGACACCATCATTCCAAGAAAACTCATGACTCTTTTCACTGTGATATGATGTGGTTAAAAGAGAGGTAATGCTAGCTGAATTTTTTGTACCCTTTATGGGCTAGTATAGGCTTTGGCTGTTACCAAGTTTAGTGATATGCCCAAGAACTGCTGCACTTGCAAGGGTTGGAGGTGAGATTTTGCTGTATTGAGTGTAAAGCCTAATTTGTGTAGAAGGTTGATTACCTTGTGTGCCCTGCAGGAATTGGTGGCTGGTGGCACTCGATTAGCCAATCGTCTAGATATGGGAACACGTGTGCTCCCCCCTTCTGAGATGAGCTGCTATCACTGCGAGGCAGTTTGTGAATACTCATGGTGCAGCAGTTACTCCTAATGGCAACACCTTGAACTGATAGTGCAGTCCATTGACTTGATAACAGAGATAGTGTTGATGCGCTGGCTGTATTGGAATGTGGAAGAAGGCAACTTTGAGGTCTATGGCTGTTATAAAATCTCCTTGCGGTAGCAATGGGATTACCTCCTGCAATGTGGCCATGTGAAAATGTTCTGAGGAGATGTACATGTTGAATGGCCTGAGGTCAAGAATAGGCCTTAAAGAACCATGCTTCTTGGGATTGAGGAATATACCCTGTGTTGTTTTGGAACGAGTTCTATAGCATAGTTTTTGAAACAGAGCTTGGACCTCATCTTGGAGGAGTGCTAGGTGTTCTGGTGACAGATTTTGGGTTTGTGGTGGTATTGTGGGTGGGGTATTTGTAGGTTCTAGGCAGTAACCATTCTTTATGATGGAAAGGACCCAGTGATTGGTGGTAATTTGAGCTTAGGGTTGTTGGTACTGTTGCAGCCGTCCCCCTATTGCTGTTATGTGTTGAGGACGAGGCTTAGTGGGTCACTGTTTGGTGGAAGTGGTGCTTTTTGAGGTCGAACCATGACCTCTGACTCGATTATTTTTATAATGTGATCTGCAGAACATTCCCCTGGTATATTGGGACTGGCATGAGCCTTGCTGCTATCGAGTATTGCCTTTGTCTGTAGATGTGCCATGTCTTAATGCACTTCTATGTTGTTCTCGCTGAAAGGAGCCCCAGAGCTGAAATGTTTACAATGCACCCATGGCTGTGGGGTGTATGTGGCTTTTAAAACATTTTTCTAACAGGTCTTCTACCTGTGGCTCGAATAAATGTTCACCATCAAAAGGTAGATTAAGTAAATGTTGCTGGACATCAGGCTTAAAACCAGAGACTCTAAGCCATGCATGGTGCCTAATAACGATACTTGTATTGATCTTACTTGCACTTGTATTAGCTGAATCTAGTGCACATTGTATGATGGCATTTGAGTTGATTTTTTCTTCCTCCACCAACTGAGCCCCTTTTGGCGCTATTGTTCAGGAAGATGCTTAAATAGCTCTTACATCTTGTCCCGTTGGGCTTTTTTATAGCGGGAAAGTAAGCCTACCGAATTAGCTAAACGGAGGTGATTGGCTCCTTGTGCGACAACACGTTTTCCTACAGCATCACATTTCTTGCTTTCTTGGTCTGTAGGAGGAGCATCTCCAGTGCCTTGGGAATTAGCCTTTTTTCTGGCATTGTGAACTACCACAGAATCGCAGGGAACGAGACCCTTGATGTATATGGGATATGAGGGACATGTCTTGTATTTTGTGTCCACCCTTGTTATTACCCTGGACTTGTCTGGCTGCTTAAATATTTCTCCTGTGGACTTAAGCTTCCCTTTCAACAAAGGCAAGAATTGTATGACAATGTCCTAAGAGACTTACTTAGTGTTTCCACCAACAAGTCATCCTCGTCCTGCAGTGTGTAGAGATGCATTTTATGATAATGTGCAGCCCTACTAAGTACCTCATGTGTATCATATGGTGGTGAGAGTTTAGAGGAGTATAGGTCTGGATCAGTGTCATCCACAGGGTCTATATCATATTGATCCCATTGATTATGGACATTATCCGGGTCTCCCTGTGGGTTTGGAAAATATGGAGCATCATATGGTGTAATATCTCCTGTGTCAATATCACTGGTTGATGACGGTGTGGGTGGTGCATGTGGCTGTTCTGAAGGAAGGTGCTCAGGTGAATGCGTATGAAGTGGTGATATTGCAGGTGGTGGCAATATAGGAAGGAGAGGTAGAAGAGGAGATTTAGGTATGGAAGGAGATAGGGATACTAGCCCTATTCTTTTTCCTCCAACACTATCTTTAAGCTTTTTGTTTTGAGCTTTGGGTGTATCTGGCCCCATGATCTCTTCCTCGAAAGACTTCTTCCTTTTAGGAAGTGTGTCTGTTGCTGGTAAAGGCGTTTTTTGCAGTACCCTGCTAGTGTCTGAGTTAATGAATAAAGTCTTTTATTTTTTATCAAGTTTGATTTGGAGTTTTTCTAGAATTGGCTCAATTAGCCGAAGTTTGGGCTTCGGCATGGTCTTTGGCGTTTGAGGGCATTTTCAGCGCGACAAGATTTTCGATGCCGATGATCTTTTCAGCTGTTTATCTTGTTTCGCCACTGATGTTGCCTTCGGATTAGAAGATGGTATTTTCAGTTCCAATGCCTTTTGGTGCTTTGGGGGTGCCAAAGCGGGCTTTTTGAGCACCAAGGCAACTTTTAAATCTTTGACTTTTCTACACTTGTCGAATGTTTTGTAGGCGGAGGGACGTGTGTCTGCTCCATTGCCTGCTTTCGGCTACCACCATGGACCGAGGGCAGTAGGGTTCCGTGAGCCACCTTAGATAGTTGTGTGGGTGTCTGTACATGTTTTACAGGGTATTAGAAATGTGAATTCTGGTTGGCTCAGGCAGAACCCACCTCTCTAGTCAAGGCAAGTAAGTTGCACACAAACGATAACCTGTCTCACCCTCTGGTAACTTGGTGCAGAGCAGGCAGGCTTATCAGAGGCAATGTGTAAAGCATTTGCAAAACACACTCATACAAAAACACACTGAATACAGCACAAAAGAGTCTCCACACAGGAGTATATAAAAATATATAGTATATTGTACAAGACAGACCAAAACAACATGAATCATTAATACTGTGCATATTATGCAATCACAAAGCAAGAATCACATCAACATCCATCAGATTTTTAGTGCATGCAATGCAGAATGTGCAGGGTAAATCTTCCAAAATTACAGTGAACACATAAGTGCAGTGCATCTGCACTCCTATTACAAACTATACAGTAATTCAGACAAGTAATCCGTTAAAATTATTTCCGTGTACATATAGGCATAGCCCACCTGTACTCGGATTACAGGTTATACAGCAATTCAACATTCGGCAAGTTCCTAGCAATGAGCAGGGGCCTCTGTCGAGGTTTCTCCCCGTAATACAATGAAGGAACAATGCCCCCAAGTACTGTACCACAGCGCAGGGGCACAAGCTTAAAGGGTACACATGATACCTCACTCGGTCTCCCGCGATTGTGAGCTCTCAATGCCGGCTGCCCACGAGAGTGCGCTGCAGCCACCGCGGACAACCGTACCTTTCTACTGGTGGGCAGGCTCATAGCAATCCCCCTGTGGGACCTCCACCGCACCCAGTACCTGTTTGAAAGCTGCTACCGGGGACACTCATGGGCTCCTAGACATGCCGTCGCGTACAGGCCTCTTGGGCTGGGGGTGGGAGCCGGCACAGACTCTAAAAGGGGGCCGCACTGAGGGATTCCCTTGGTGCACAGCTAACGTCGACAGAGTGCAGTCGCTCTTCACTGAGGTTCCCGGCACTGGTTGAATGCAGGGGGAGGAAGCCTCAGTATGGCCCTAAATTCAAAAGAGGTCGAACGTCGCGGTTTCCTTGGCTGCCAGCACAAGAGTGCTCAACGTGGGATACTTTTACTGGCAACAAAGCACTCCCCATGCGCTTTGCGTAACCGGGCAGAGTGCTTAACACAAGCTGGTTTAGCAAAAACAAGGGGGAGTAGTAGTGAATTCCAGCTCCTCAGTTAGCCCATAGCTGCAGGACACCCAGAAGGAAGAGCCCCACGGTAGGGGGCTCAAAAGCAATCTTTTCTAGCCCTGAGATTGAAGGTAAACATGGGTGGCAAGCCAACATGCCCTTGGAGAACACTCTTGGTGGGGCGCACGCAGAGAGCAAGCAGCAGTCCATCACACAAGGCAGGTTGAAAGATGGCAGCCTCTCCAGCAGCCTAGTAGGCAGGCAGACCAGCACAACAAAGCAAGTAGTCCCAATGGCGGTTCCTTCTGGTAGCACAGCAGTCCTCTGGTAATGTGCAGAATATAGAGCCAGGAGCGTTTGGTTACAAGTCTCACACAGGGCCTGCTTAGACCAGAGTCGGGGAGTAGCAGGCAGCAGGGCGACAAGCAGAAAGCAGTCCAGAGGAGTCCTTCAAGCAGCACACCAGTCCTTCTGACGGAAGTTCAGTTCCAGATCCAAAAGTGCTTCAGAAACATGGGGTCAGAGCCCCTGTACTTGTACTCATAAATGTCTGATGTAGGGGGAGACTTCACAAGAAACCTTAGAAGTGCTCTACACTCCCTTTCAACCCAACAATGCTCCAGACATTAGTGTGGGGTAAATCAGCCCTTTGTGTGCGGACAGGACACAGCATACACAATTGTAAAGTGTGAACGCCCTCCCCCAGCCCAGGGTGACCATCAGTATGCAGATAAATGCAGCTGGAACTCTGTCACAGCCAGCCCATTGGGCGTGGTGGCTGCCTGTAAAGTATGCACAAACTGTAGTTGTCACCCAGGCCCATACGTGGATTGGAGTCATTCGGCAAAGCACAGAGTCATAAGCACAGAGAAATGCCCACTTTCTAAAAGTGGCTTTTCTAAAATAGTAATGTAAAATCCAACTACACCAGTAAGCAGGATTTATCACTGCTATTCTAAACATACCAAACATGGCAACAACACTCTTCTCTGATCAGGAATTACAACTTAATAATATATAAGGGAATTGCCAATGCTAGCCTATGAGAGGAGTAGTCCTCATAGTAGTGAGAAACAAAATAGGCTGTTTGCCACTATCAGGACATGCAACACAATAAAGGCACATGTCCTACCTTTTACTTACACAGCACCCGGACCATAGGGCTACCTAGGGCCTACCTTAGGGGTGACCTATGTGTAATTAAAAGGGGAGTTTAAGGCTTGGCAAGTGGTTTCAAATGCCAAGTTAAAGTGGCATTAAACTGCAAAATGCAGACCCTGCAGTAGCAGGTCTGAAGCAGGTTTGAAAGGCTACCTCAGTGGGTGGAACGAGCAATGCTGCAGGCCGTAGTAGCATTACATTTACAGGCCCTGGGTATATGTTATACCACTCTACAAGGGACTTATAAGTATGTAAATATGCCAAACAGGTGTAAACCAATCATACCATGTTTTAGGGGAGAGAGCAAATGCACTTTAGCATTGGTAAGTGCCTAGAGTCCTTAAGCCAACAAAAAGGTCAGAAAAATAGGCAGAGGAAGGCAAAATCTTTCGGAATAACCCTGCAAAAAGGGCTAGGTTTAACACCGGGGTATTCATGTGCCCTTCTGATGTACATGGATCAGGGTCGGAGTCAGAGCCTTCATCACTGCTGGCCAGCAGGATGGGGATGTCCATCAGCACCTTCTGTGCCTCCGCGCCCTGACATCCTTCCTTCGGCTCCATTGATTGCTCCCCAAAGATATTGGGCACATCCCAGGCGTGGTGCGCCTGCATGGTGGAGTGGGCCCAACTATGTTCCCTACATTGCCGAAGGGTCTACTTAGATCAAAGGGCCAGGCACTCCCACACAACACTTCGTCATGATCCGGGGATAGTCAGAGATTACAGACTGAGTGCTGATCCTGCCTGGAGAATTTGGCGTGGCACTTGGGGCAGAAACTGAAAGGCGTCTTTTCCGCCCCTCTGAGTCATCATCGGGTAGAGGAATGTGGTGGCAGAAAATGGAAGCGAAGTTGAACCGGACCTGGGAAGGCGGATCGAAAATATTGAAGGAAAACAAGTAGGTATTAGTCTTTGTCGAGTTTTCCTTTGAAGGGTGATGAACCGGGGCACTGGAACGGCCCTGTGGCAGGAATCGAAGCTTGAATCCTGAAGCTCCGAGATAGATGTCTGAACCTAATGGCGGAAAAAACAAACTAACAAAGGAGCCGATGATCATGCACAGTACAGACTATAGGACAAATCACTTGACTCAAAGGACTTCTTCGAAGAAAAACAAGATGTAAACGCCCGAATTCAACACTAGATGGCAGGAGTATGCTAAGCATATGTATCTATGGCCAACACATGCAACACATACAGTTTTTCTCTATGGAGAGAGCTTACTCTGCACCACACTGTTTGCAAACAGTGAAACTCTCATGGGAAATGCTCCACAGAGTATTAAAAACAACTACTAAGAACACTGTACACTATGCAAAAAAAAAAAACAATATTTGCTAAAAATAACCACAATCTAAAGCTGCTAAAGAACATACTAGCTGTACCCTTCACACTTAGGTGAAATCTTTACAGATAGCTCATCCATTCTAGCAAAACTAGGATACATGCATGTCTTAGTTCCTGGTGCACACAGTCTTATAGGTTGAGTATAAATTATCATGCTAACAAGATTTTCTCTAATAACTCAAGGCGGCTTACAAAAGTTTGCATCTACTAGATAGAATCTCTCTCATGTAGGAAACTTTGTAGAACCAAAAAACTTGACTGAAGCATAATGAACACAAGTCAACTGTCACCTGCACACAGAGTTATCTTGATTAAATGTATTTATAATGTGTTCAATAATTCTACACAGCTATGGTGCATTAGGAGCACATACATTTTGTAAACACTTATATGCATTAACTGAATCCAAGCTGTACAAAATTAGGTAGAAAAGTAATACTACAGCTACCCACCACTATGTAAACTATAAAACAAACTAGCATGCTCATTAGATGATGTCATTAGTGATGTCATAAATAAGGTCATAGAACATGTCATGAGTGATGTCATGTGTGAGGTCTTGAGCAGTGCACGGCAGGGACACAAGTTATAGTTAGTGCTACTAACTACAATTGCTGAATTTGTTTTTTTTAAAAAGTATAAAACGTTAACTTTTTCCCTGAGAAATTCAGCTAACTATAACATTACTTTAACCTTTTGTTTTTTTCCAGTGAATATATATATATATATATATATATATATATATATATATATATATATATATATATATATATATATATAATCTACTGGCAGTCGCCAGTAGATAGTTCTAGTTAGGACCTAGTTTCCATAGGTAACTCGTTTATTGTTTTTGTCAATATCTTTGGCGCCGGTTGATGAATCTTTGCGAAATTTTCAAAACTTGTAGCCCGCTCCGGTCAGCTCCTGTCTTGAAAGATTCGGGGTGATTCGGCAAGCGGGGGCCGAGAAAAAAGAGGGGTCCCAAAACGTGTTTTCTCCATGTTATTTTCCATAGGAAACTTTAGACACGACTACAGCTCCTCAACTGCTGAACGGAGTTACACCAAATTTGGCAAAAAGGTAGCCCTTGGTTCAGAAAGAGACCTTTTGTTAAATGGTGTAAATCCGTTCAGTAGTTCCTGAGAAATTCAAAAATAGATGGTCAAAAATCAATTTCCCATAGGAAAGTTTAGACACGGTTACAGCTTGAACTGCTGAACGGAATTACACCAAATTTGGCAAAAAGGTAGTGCTTGGTTCAGAAAGCGCCCTTTTTTAAATGGTGTAAATCCGTTCAGTAGTTGCTGAGAAAATCAAAAATAAAAGTTTCGATATATAGAGGCACGGAGGATCCGCGCACCCTCCCGACCACGAGCTTTATTCTAATTGGCTGTCAACACTCCAAACCAGGAAGTGTTGACAGTCATCTTGTGATCTCGGTAGAACCGAGTCACAAGAAATCAGAATAAAAAACACGAAAAAGAAAAGGGGGCAGGGTAGAAACACTCTTGACCCCTAGGCCTGCTTAGGGGTCCCACAAGGACCCCAGGGCCCAAAAAGCATTAAAAAAAAAAATCGGTAACATGCGCGTCGGATCCACGGATCCGGCCGCAAAACTAAAAAAAAAACAAAGCACGGGCTCCCGCGCTTCGTTATTATTTAGCCCCCGGGTGGGCCAAGTCCCGGGGGCAATGTTTATATTGTGTATGGGGGCCCAGGGCTCCCAGCCCGGGGACCGCCACCCCGGGCTTTCATTACATATTTGCGGGGGCACATGGCCTCCCACGCAGCCCCGGGGACCGCCACCCCGGGGCTTGTTTTATTTGATGTGTGGGGGGCCTCCAAGGCCTCCAAGCCCCGGGGACCACCACCCCGGGCTTTTCTTAAATATTTGCGGGGGCACATGGCCCCCCCGCAGGCCCAGGGACCGCCACCCCGGGCTTGTTTTTTTTTTAAAAAGAAAGAACCTGTGTGGGGGAAGCAAGCAGATTGCTTTTCCACACGGGGAGCTGCATGTTAGCAGCTCCCCATGTGGAAAGCAATGCCGGCTCCCCGCAGGACGCGGGAGCCGGCAGGGACCGTGATCGCATTGGGGCTCCCCACGGTCCCCAACGGGAGGCCAGGCCCTGGGGGATGGGGTCCCCGGGGCTAGAAGTGGCCCGGGAGGGGGGGCCATGCAGACTCCCTCCCCTGTGTATTAAAAAAAAAAAAAAAAAAAAAAGGAGATGCCAGGCCCCGGGGGATGGGCCCCCCGGGGGCCATATTTGGCCTGAGGGGGGCCACGTGGCCCCCCTCACAAAAAACAAAAAAAAAGGATGGCCAGGCCCCGGGGATGGGGTCCCCGGGGCCAATAGAGGCCTAAGGAGGAAACAATATGTGTGGATATGCCCTGGGGGATGGGGTTCCCGGGGCCGGAATTGGCCACGGGAGGGGGGCCCACGCGGCCCCCCTCCCATTTACATTTTTTTTTTTTTTTTTTTTTTAAAAAGGGGAGCAGGCCTGGGGGATGGGGTCCCCAAGGGACAAAAAAAGGCAAGAGAAGGGGGGCCACACAGCCCCCCTTCTTAAAAAAAAAAGGTCAGCATTGCGGCTAGGCCCCGCCCCCTCCCTGCAACACTCAGCAAACGCACCCCCTGGTGCGTTTAAAGTTGGGGAATTAATTCCCCTGGAATATTGAGGCCCTGGGGCCAACTAGCTCACCAGGTACCTTCCAGTATGCGCTAGGGAGCTGCGTTGCAGAGAGGTGTTCAGAGGCCACGCCCCTTTACACCTCTCTGCAACGCAGCTCTGTGGCGCTTACTGAGGTACCTGGTGGGCTAGTTGGACCCCAGGGACCCTCAGGTTCAAGGGGACTTTATCCCCTAGCCTAAAACGCGCCATGGGGCGCGTTTGCACAGTGGTGAAGGAGGGTGACGTGGGCTAGTTGGACCCCAGGGACCCTCAGGATTCAAGGGGACTTAATCCCCCAACTTACAACGCGCCAGGGGGCGCGTTTGCACAGTGGTGAAGGGAGGGGGCGGGGCCTGAGGTGAAATGTGTGCAAACACGCCCTGTGGCGCGTTTTAAGTTGAGGAATTAATTCCTCTTCAATCCTGAGGGCCCCTGGGGGACAACTAGCCCACCAGGTACCTCCAAGTAAGCGCCACAGGCCTGCGTTGCAGAGAGGTGGTCCAGGCCACGCCCTTTTTTACACTCTCTGCAACGCAGCTCTGTGGCGCTTACTGGAGGTACCTCGTGGGCTAGTTGGACCCCAGGGACCCTCAGGGTTCAAGGGGACTTTATCCCCCAACTTAAAACGTGCCACGGGGCGCGTTTGCACAGTGGTGAAGGAGGGTGACGTGTGGAAACACGCCCTGCGGCGCGTTTTAAGTTGGGAAATTAATACCCCTTCAATCCTGAGGGTCCCTGGGGGCCAACTAGGCCACCAGGTACCTCCAGTAAGCGCCACAGGCCTGCGTTGCAGAGAGGTGGTCCAGGCCACGCCCCTTTTTACACCTCTGTGTAATGCAGCTCTGTGGCGCATACTGGAGGTACCTAGTGGGCTACTTGGACCGCAGGGACCCTCAGGATTCAACGGCCAGAGGGCTTGTTTGCACACGTCACCTCAGGTCCCCCCCTCCCTTCACCACTGTGCAAATGCGCCCGTGGCGCTGCTTTAAGTTTGGGATAAAGTCCCTTGAACCTGAGGTCCCTGGGTTCAACTAGCCCACGAGGTACCTCCAGCAAGTGCCACAGTGCTGCGTTGAAGAGGTGTAAAAATGGACGTGGCCTGGACCACCTCTCTGCAATGCAGGCCTGTGGCGCTTACTGGAGGTACCTGGTGGGCTAGTTGGACCCCAGGGACCCTCAGGATTCAAGGGGACTTAATCCCCCAACTTACAACACGCCAGGGGGCGTGTTTGCAGAGTGGTGGAGAAAGGGGGCATGGCCTTTGTCTACCTCTAAACCAAGGTTCGCTTTTAAACGCACAAGCAACTTAAAAGATATGCTGGTACATACACGACCCAAGTCATCCAACAGAAGCAAGCAAAGAACCTTATGGAACCTCCCACCGGTTCAGGGCCACTATCCCTGTGGCTCTTGTGCAGCATGTCCTCAAACTAAACATACCAAAGAGATAACGTTAACAGATACCTTCACTTGGAAGATATACACCCACACTAACTGCAACACATCTCAATGCATTTATTTACTGACTTGCCCTTGCGATAAAAAATATGTGGGTATGACCATGCGGCCTGTAAAAACAGGATTTCTGAACATAAAAGCAACATTCGTTGCCTGAAAACCACTACAAAACTCTACACACATTTCAAGGAACAAAATCATACCCCGGAGAGTTTACACTGGCTAATTCTGGAGGCACACCCGCAGCATCACGCAGGCAGCTCTATTCAAGATAGAGCAACGATGGGTGCATCGACTAGGGCTAGACCATCTGGGGTTAAACGATGACATACCTTGGAGTTCTTTGTTTTAACGTAATATTCAACAATAAACTGAATTAGCCACATCATTATAATTATAACATCAGCTCATTCAGCAATATGTTAATGGAAATGATATACCAAGCATACCTGCTCTCCAAGTCGATATTGGAATAGATTGGATCTATTAGTTTACTATGTACCATTAGCCACTCTAAGATGGCCGACATGCATTTACTGCCTTCACTATTCTGGAAGGGTACAAGTTATGATATAATTATAACCACACGCGGGGGTCTGTGCATGAATAAGCTCACCGGTTATCCTTCGCGTGGTTTCCTGTTCCACTAGGCTATTTTTACATGTTTAGATCCCAGTAGTTAACTTGGGAGATTCCTCCCACACCTTTACATGTAACCGTTCCAAGATGGCCGACACTCTAAAAGGGTGCTCAACTCACTTTAGAGTAAGTCACATGACATGCCATGGCAGCAGCTGGGGCCGATTAGTTTCCCGCCAGTCCTTAATGAGGCTCCATTTGGAGCATAAGAAGGGAGCTCTTCTGACCGTTCAGCACCATCCCGGTTGCAGCACGAAGGGGTAGGTGTTTAGCGCGGCTTCTAGTTGAAGCGGGTGAGTATTATCTAAACTCTACAAGTTGCCTGCACTCTACAGCGACTGAGTACAGGTAAGCGACTGGATTGTTGACAGTGGGGTTTGTGGATGCATGGTTACTGTGCCTGCCCCTCTTGGACCCGTTATGGACTCTTATCTTTGTGGGCCCCGCATGGGGCGTGGATGTGTGCGGTTGTCTGTCACACACGAGATCAGGGACAGCACCGCAGCACTTACTTGGGTTTTCTCGGTGGGACATTTGCCCGCATCATTCCCCGCACCTTGTGTCGGATCTTGGGAAACTGGCCAGTGGCATGTTCTGTGACCACCCCTACGTACTGCCAGCTCGCTAGCCTTACCCGCTACTGTTGCAACGAGATGGGCTGACTAAGTGTGTTTGGTCAATACATTTTTAGATATATATAAACCTTCCTTGAGGTTTAACCCCTTCCTTCTGTTTCTGTTTTTGTTGTGTTTTTTACACCATGACTAGACATCCTACTACAGATGTCTGTATTTAGTGCTGTAACAGATGGGGCGTCATTCTGATACTTATTAGGTGAGTTGGAGATTGTTTACTTCACCACTCCCCACTTAAGCACCAATTACGTATATACACCAGATATCACTTCATTACTTGGATACTTGTTCATTGCTGTCTTAATTTATTTTCATCTGTATGTTGCTACTCAAGTAATTTGTAATTTTAACTCGCGGTTTATGAATTATCATTCTTGTTACCGCTCACATTGTGCCTTTACTGAACAATTACAGGGGCACCTCCCTCCCCCCGTTTTCCTTGTTTCACAATGCGGTTTGCACCTTGTTGGGCAATCTACCTTTAGATTTATAACCAAGTGTTGTTTTCCATTATCCTTAAATGCAGGTTTGTCCCAGTACTAACAGGTAAATACCCTGTTTATCCTTATAGTAGTAGGCAATATCCTCACACTATTACAAGTTTTATTTTTAGCTATGGGGCATGTTGCACACCCCATTTCACTGTAGATAGTCATTTCTCACGGTCCTGAAGAAATGCCACAGGCGTGAAACATGTCGACCATCAAGGAGTAGAGCGCCTCTTGAACCCTGGTAGCTTGTTAGTCGCCTCTCCTCACTATTTTTAATCAAGTAGGGATCCATTTAGAATAAAATTTGCTCTCATAGGAATCCCCTCTTGTTTTATATTCACTTCCAGCACATCTACACTCACACTAGGTCCCTTACACCCACGGCACCCTTACGGCAGGAACAAAAGATCTCCGGCAAAGAGCCCCTCTAGGTGCCCGTCGGGTATTGCAGCGCCGACCCGACGAGGAGCAGACCCATATGATGAAGCATGACACCTAGCTTGCTGGGTGTGTGAGGGCCTCAGTTCCAAAAGGAGGAATTCCTCCTTTTTTGGGTGCCTGGGACACTACCTGCATACTGAGGAACTGCGTACCTCTTTTTTGCGTTCACTCTGATAGGGCAAGTACGCTGGACCTCTTGATTAAGCCCTCTGTCCCCCCGTTTTTGATAAACATACCTCTCACCAATCCCACTGCGTGGGGCTTACTGGAGGTAAAAGGTAGGCTAGTTGGCCCCTAAAGGACCCCAGCAGTGAAGGGGACTTCTAATCCCCATCCAAGAGCATGCCAGGAGCGAGTTTGTAGAGTGGTGGGCAAAGTGGGCGTGGCCTGGTACGAGTACTTACCAGTGATGCTGTGTGGGACTGACTGGAGGTAATAGTTGGGAAGTTGGCCCTCAAGGATGTCCTTGGGGGCCAACTACCCCTCTTGTTACCTCCAGTAAGTCCCACACAATGGGATTGCTAAGACGCCTTCGGAGGCCATGGCCCCCTTTCTCTACCTCTCTGCAAACGTGCCTCGTGGCAAACTACGGGATGGGGATGAAGTCCAATTTAATCCTGAGGAGTTTGGGGCCAAGAATCCCTCCTGGTACCTCCTGTAAGTCCTACGCAGCAGAATTCCTGAGCGTTGGTTGGACGCCCAGCACCCTTTCTCCACCACTCTGCAAACGTGACTACTAGTTAAAGTAGCATATTTCTGCACCTCTGACTTAGAGGTAGTTTTAATCCCCTGCCCTATTATGTACTAGGGCCTTACAGAGGAGGTCATGCTAATCACAGGGATACCCCAACGCATAGTGTTCCCTAGTGTATGTAGGTGTTTTCACTGTATTCTAAGTGTCTTTTAGCATAGCACTGGCTCTAGGCCTGGTTAGTCCGAGTCAGTTACCACCAGTACCCGTCTGAAAAAGTTGTGGGCACAGGATGATTTTGCAACAAGGCCTCTTTCTGCTCCTCTGTTGGTTCTTTCTGCACATGTCTTGCTTCTTCCTGCTCTTTTCTTCGTCTTTGTTGTCTTCTGTTTCTTCTTTCTGCATTTCTTTTGCTTCTTTCTGTGCGTTTTTTCTTCTTTCTTCACATGTCCTACCTCTGTAGGCATAGTTAGAAACTAGCATTTAAAAAACCTTTGAAATTCACTGAATAAACCATAGGTTTCAGGCACGTTATAGTTAGAAATTAGCATTTAAAAACCTTAGAAATTCACTGAAAAACCATAGGTTTCAGACACGTTATAGTTAGAAATTAGCATTTAAAAACCTTTGAAATTCACTGAAAAACCATAGGTTTCAGACACGTTATAGTTAGAAATTAGCATTTAAAAACCTTAGAAATTCACTGAAAAACCATAGGTTTTAGGGAAAGTTATAGTTAGTTGGACATTTCACTCGTACAAAACCAGAGAAATTTCCCCGTTATAGTTAGTTCAGCTAACTATAACTCGCGCCCCCGCAATGCACTGCTGATGACGTCACATATTACATCACTCATGACATGGTCAGTGACATCACTGATGACATCATCCAGAGACTGTGTTTCTGTAAAATTTAAATATGTTTAATATATATAGGGAAAGGCGTATTGAAGAATGAGTGGGTGTATAAGTGTCTGAATGGATGATTTAGTAGGTGCGTGACTGACTCTATAAGTGAGTGACTAAACGTATCTTACTGAATGCATTGGTTAGTGACTAAACTGTGTGAATGTCTGTATCCGTCTGTCTGTTGGTGTGTAAGCGGCTGCATGGGTTTGCGAATAGCTACATGAGTGTCTACATGGGTGATTGGTTGGTTGTCTGAGTATCTGTATGGGTGCCTGAGTGTGTGTGTGTGTGTGGGTGGGGTGTGTGCGACTCTGTGCAAAGATGTATGAGTGGGTGATTCACTGGGTGCATGGTTTCAAGAGTGCATCTGTGATGGACTGTATGGGTGGGTGAGTGTGTGTATGGGTGTGTTAGTGAGTGAATGTATATCTCAGAGGTACACTTATACACCCACTCATTCTTCAATACGCCTTTCCCTATATATATTAAACATATTTAAACTTTACAAAAACACACACTCACTGGATGATGTCATCAGTGATGTCATTTGAGATGTCATCACTGATGCCATCAGTGATGTCACTGACCATGTCATGAGTGATGTAATATGTGACGTCATCAGCAGTGCATTGCGGGGGCGCGCGTTATAGTTAGCTGAACTAACTATAACGGGGGAATTTCTATGGTTTGGTACGAGTGAAATGTCCAACTAACTATAACTGTCCCTAAAACCTATGTTTTTTTCAGTGAATATATATGAGAAGAATGTGTTAAAATTAGTATCCTCATTTCATATGGCAGCTATATGGACCTCTTAAGACATGTAATGATCTCACATGAACTAACACAGAAAAAGTCCAATTGAAAATATGCAAATTTGCACAAATATTTTGCACTATGCACTTTAAATTTTAAGATCGTTTGGACAAAATGTTATAAATTCTTGTGGATCCTCCATCAAAATGAAATGTTGATCTATTGATTCAATGTGGATATGACATTGACTAAAGTTGCATTTTTGCACATAGATATTGCACTAAGCACTTTAAAGTGACTAAATGATGTCTGACTTGTGTACTTTATATAAGAGAAATCGTCTTTGATTCCGGTCGTTTGGATAGAATTACTTTCATGTTTTTATATTTATATATATAGATTCTTTCACATATACGATATACATATACAGCTGTACCACCAAAAACAGGGCACGGCAATGGGGACATCAATAGCCCCCACATACGCGAATCTATTCATGGCGGTTTGGGAGATGGAGATACTGAAAGGTGAATATGGACCAAATATCCGGACATGGACAAGATTCATAGACGATCTTTTCATAGTATGGGAAGGTGAAACAGTCGAACTTGAAACATTTATTCAGACATTGAATAGTAACAAATACAACTTGGCCTTCACATCTACATACAGTAGAAAACAAGTGATCTTCTTAGATGTGGAAGTCTTTGTTAAAGATCAACGACTGTGCACACGGATGCATCGGAAACCAACTGCGAGTAACAGCATCCTTCATGCGAACAGTGGGCACCCACAACATCTGAAGTGGAGCATTCCCTACGGGGAGATGCTCCGTGCCAAGAGGAATTGTTCTGAAAATGAGGACGTCGAAAGAAATCTTGATGACATGAATGGACGATTTTTGGAGAGGGGTTATGCACAAGAAATAATTGAAGGTGCCAGAGCTAAAGTAAATACTAAAACGAGAATGGAGATACTGAATAGAAGTGATATTTTAGAAGAAGGTGACCCAACACGTTTAATTATGGATTTTAATGTGGAGAATAAGATTTTAAGGAGAATTATAAAGAAAAATTGGGGTATTCTCATGCTTGATGAAACCTTGATGAGGAATCTGCCATCTTCACCAAAAATAACATACAGGAAAACAGCATCGTTAGGTGATCTACTGACACAGAGTCACCTAGAAATTAGAAAAACCACAAATACATCATGGTTGAATACACCTGGATTCTGGAAGTGCCAGAAATGGAAGGCGTGTGAACATGGCAGGAATATCCAGACTTACCGCCTCCAAAATGGAAAAATTGAGCAAATTGTGGATCACATCACATGTGAATCAAAATATGTGATATATATCTTGGAATGTCCGTGTAAGAAACAATATGTTGGAAGTACCATCAATAAATTAAAATTAAGAATTCTGCAGCATCTGAGAGCAATAAAAAATAAGGATTTCGCATATCCCATGGCAAAACATTTTGCGGAAGCGCACCAGGGGGAAAATCAGTCTCTGACATACTTTGGAATCAAGATGATAAAACAGAAAGAACGAGGTGGGGACAGAACCCTGGAATTGAGGAAAGCGGAATCAAGATGCATATTAGCCATTGGGACGGAGAAACCCTTTGGTCATAACTTGGATGCTGAATTACACGTACATCTCTGAGATATTGATTGAAGTAATACAACAGATCCAATTAATCAGTCCAAATGAAGAAAAAGGAGGAGATAAAGGAAAATATGGGATGAGAGGAAGAAAAAGAAAGAAAACATGAAAGATACTTGATCCAAAGACAAGAGAACTGGAATTAAATTTGTGCTATAACAGACACCATCACATTTTTTATTGAAACTTGCTTTTAGAAGTCCTCTTTTTTTAGCTGACAAAACATCTATGGATAAAATACGTTTAATCAATAGTCTACTTTAGACAAATGAGAAGAATGTGTTAAAATTAGTATCCTCATTTCATATGGCAGCTATATGGACCTCTTAAGACATGTAATGATCTCACATGAACTAACACAGAAAAAGTCCAATTGAAAATATGCAAATTTGCACAAATATTTTGCACTATGCACTTTAAATTTTAAGATCGTTTGGACAAAATGTTATAAATTCTTGTGGATCCTCCATCAAAATGAAATGTTGATCTATTGATTCAATGTGGATATGACATTGACTAAAGTTGCATTTTTGCACATAGATATTGCACTAAGCACTTTAAAGTGACTAAATGATGTCTGACTTATGTACTTTATATAAGAGAAATCGTCTTTTGATTCCGGTCGTTTGGATAGAATTACTTTCATGTTTTTATATTTATATAGATTCTTTCACATATACGATTTTAACTGGGATAATTCTCTTTTAAAATTTGAATTTTATGTATGACAGAATCCAGTTTTACATATATGAATTCAACTGGGATAACTCTCTTTTACAATCTAAATTTTGAGAATCCAGTTTTACTCTCCTATTGAAAAGAAACAATTTTGAACTGTAAAAATGATGTTTTGTTTCTGCCCTTATACTGCATTTACATTAGTACTTTACTGAAATGTTATAAAGTAAACTATATAAATGGTAGTTATTAATTCCCATTAAGACTGTGGTAAAACGAGGGTTAACAGTCTAGCACATTTCTTAGAAACAAACAAGGGATCAAATGCACTTTGTCACTTTAAATAGATGTTCTGGACGACGCGACTCTATGGTCCAGTTGAAGGCAGGAGCCGAAACGCGTAGACCGTCCATACTTGCACGAATGTACTAAATAAATTCACTTTATTGAGTTAAAAAACCTACCTGTGGATCGTTCTTTCTCCGTGCTGTGGGATTCTTGCTGAGCAGTGTGGAATCCGTCCTTTGCAATATATATATATATATATATAAACCAAATCGTTCGTTTTCGAATAATCTCAAAAAGAAGAACAGCGGCATCACCAAAGGACAACACAATTAGTTTATTGTGCTGGCACCGGTGTCGAAAGGAAGGGACTGGCTATTATCGGCATACTTCTTTGGATATATATATATATATTATCTACTGGCGGTCGCCAGTAGATAGTTATAGTTACAACCTATTATCCATAGGAAATCCGCGACATTCTATTTGCAATAACGTTGGCGCCGGTTGACGAATCTTCGCGAAAGCTTCCAACTTGTTGGGGCGCTCCGGTCCGCTCCTACCCTGAAAGTCTCGGGGTGATACGTCAAGCGGGGGCCGAGAAAAAGGGGGGTCCCAAAACGCGTTTTCCCCATTCATTTTTCCATAGGAACCTTTAGTCGCAGCTACAGCCCGAACTGCTGAACGGAATTACCGCAAATTTGGCAAAGAGGTAGCCCTTGGTTCAGACTGGTGCCTTTTGCTAAAATGGTGTAAATCCGTTCAGTAGTTCCTGAGAAATTCACAATTAAAATCACATATATCTATGGGCGCGTCGGATCCGCGCACTCTCCCGATCACGAGCTGCATGCTAACTGGCTGTCAACACTCCAAATCAAGAAGTGTTGGCAGTCATTTTGTCCCTCGGTAGAACCGAGGACAGAAACAAGTGCGCAAAGCGCAAAAGGGGGCAGGGTAGAAACACCCTAACCCCTAGGCCTGCTCAGGGGTGGCGCTTTTTGGAGGTATATGGTGGGCTAGTTGGACTCCGGGGACCCTCAGGATTCAAGGGGACTTAATCCCCCAACTTAAAACGCGCCATCGGGCGCGTTTGACAGTGGTGAAGGGAGGGGCGGGGCTTCAGGTGACATGTGTGAAACAGGCCCGTGGCGCGCTTTAAGATGGGGAATTAAATCCCTTCAATCCTGAGGTCTTAGGGCCAACTAGCCCAACAGGTACAGTCCAGAAACGCCACAGAGCTGCGTTGCAGAGAGGTGTAAAAGGGTGTGGCCTCTCTACACGTCTCTGCAACGCAGCCCCTGGCGCATATTGGAGGTTCCTGGTGGGCTAGTTGGCCCCTAGGGACCCTCAGGATTCAAGGGGACTTAATCCCCCAACTTAAAACGCGCAACGGGGCGCGTTTGCACAGATGTCACCTCAGGCCCCGCCCCTCCCTTCACCATTGTGCAAATATTCCTCTAAAATCAGCCGAAATACGAATTCCGATTTACTCACCTGTTATCAGGAGAGACCTCAGTGCTGTATCTTTCAGCCCAGTACTGGTCCTGAAAAGTAATTCTAACCATACTTACCAGTAACTTGAATTTCCTTCCATAGGCTAACATTGACTGGTTTCACTTGGAAATTCTTCTAAGTGTGGAGTTTTGGAACTTTAAAATATTCCTCTAAAATCAGCCGAAATACGAATTCCGATTTACTCACCTGTTATCAGGAGAGACCTCAGTGCTGTATCTTTCAGCCCAGTACTGGTCCTGAAAAGTAATTTTAACCGTACTTACCAGTAACTTGAATTTCCTTCCATAGGCTAACATTGACTGGATTCACTTGGAAATTCTTCAAAGTGTGGAGTTTTGGAACTTTAAAATATTCCTCTAAAATCAGCCGAAATACGAATTCCGATTTACTCACCTGTTATCAGGAGAGACCTCAGTGCTGCATCTTTCAGCCCAGTACTGGTCCTGAAAAGTAATTTTAACCGTACTTACCGGTAACTTGAATTTCCTTCCATAGGCTAACATTGACTGGTTTCACTTGGAAATTCTTCTAAGTGTGGAGTTTTGGAACTTTAAAATATTCCTCTAAAATCAGCCGAAATACGAATTCCGATTTACTCACCTGTTATCAGGAGAGACCTCAGTGCTGCATCTTTCAGCCCAGTACTGATCCTCAAAAGTAATTTTAACCGTACTTACCGGTAACTTGAATTTCCTTCATAGGCTAAGATTGACTGGTTTTCAGCAAAAAGTTTCAAACTGTTGATTTTTACAAACTACAAATATTCCTTAAAAATCGCCTGTATGACTTAAACGCATTCTTTCAACTGTTTACAGGAGATGCACCAGTGCTGGATCCAGGATCCAACACTGAGTAAGAAAAAGTAACGATAACAGTTTTTACCTGCTAAGTGAATTTCCTTCCATAGGATAACATTGGTGATTCTATGAGAAAAAGTTTCTAAGTGTCAACTTTTAAAATACAATAATATTCCTTAAAAATCACGACTGTAACCAAAACGCTTTTACTCAACTGTTTACAGGAGATGTACCAGGACTGAATCTAGGATCCAGTCCTGTGGTTACAAAAAGTAATCCATAAAGTAACTAATTGCATTTAACTAGAAATTCACATTGAGCTGAATGTTGCATTGTGTTTGAAAATGTGTTGCCCATTGCAACAACTGTAACTACTGTACTTAAAAGTCTATTGCCTATCTGCAAAGTATTTAAACTAAAGTAATTCATTCTGAGAAAGTATTTTTGTAATGTAATGTATAATGTAATTACAATGTAATTTAAAAAATAAAATATGTAAAAAAATTGTTTCTAAAAATGTAGTAAATCAGTATGAAAAAAATTAATATAACAATTAATACATTTAAAAATTGTCATTTACAAAACCTTTGAAATTCACTGAAAAACCGTAGGTTTCAGGCACGTTATAGTTAGAAATTAGCATTTAAAAACTTTTGAAATTCACTGAAAAAACCATAGGTTTCAGACACGTTATAGTTACAAATTAGCATTTAAAAACCTTTGAAATTCACTGAAAAAACCATAGGTTTCAGACACGTTATAGTTACAAATTAGCATTTAAAAACCTTTGAAATTCACTGAAAAAACCATAGGTTTCAGACACGTTATAGTTACAAATTAGCATTTAAAAACCTTTGAAATTCACTGAAAAACCATAGGTTTTAGGGACAGTTATAGTTACTTGGACATTGCACTCGTACAAAACCCGTGAAATTCCCCCGTTATAGTTAGTTCAGCTAACTATAACTCGCGCCCCGCAATGCACTGCTGATGACGTCACATATTACATCACTCATGACATGGTCAGTGACATCACTGATGACATCACTGATGACATCTCAAATGACATCACTGATGACATCATCCACGTGATAATCTGATGCACCTCCTCACACCCTAATATAACCTTTGATACACCCACTCTAAATTACAGACTGCCATTCGCAAAACCATAGACACTCCAACACCAATAACTACATACCCACTCACTGATTCTTAGGTCTACACACACACATCCACTCACTCACCCGTACAGTCACTCATACTTACGGTCACTCAGTACAGGACTATCATATGCACTCTTACTCCTATATAGACACTCAAACAACGCCACTCATCCATAGAGATACTCACACACCTAGTCAGTCATGCAAATAATTAAACACACTGCCATTTACTCACCTATACAGTTATACACACACCAGCTCACTTACTCATACAAATAGTAGCACATTGTTACGCTCTTATACAATCACTGATACAAGCACACAATCATCCATACAGCCACTATCACAATCACTCACTCTTGCTTATAGCTATTTATATACTCCAACACACATATATACTGCCTTTCACATATGTAGTTACTCACACATGTACCACTGGGACATACATTCACTCACTAACACACTCTTACACACACTTACCCACCCATACAGTCTATCACAGATGCACTCTTGAAACCATCCACCCAGTGAATCACCCACTCACACATCTATGCACAGAGTTGCACACACCCCTCCCACACAAACACTCAGGCACCCATACAGATACTCAGACAAGCATTCAATAACTCATATAGACACTCATTTAGCTATTCACAAACACATGCAGCCACTTACACAGCAACAGACAGACGGATACAGACATTCACCCAGTTTAGTCACTAACCCATGCATTCAGTAAGATACGTTAAATCACTCACTTATAGAGTCAGTCACGCACCTACTAAATCATCCATACAGACACTTACACACCCACTCATTCTTCAATACGTCTTTTCCTATATATTTTAAAAATATTTAAACTTTACAGAAACACACAGTCACTGGATGATGTCATCAGTGATGTCATTTGAGATGTCATCAGTGATGTCATCAGTGATGTCACTGACCATGTCATGAGTGATGTAATATGTGACGTCATCAGCAGTGCATTGCGGGGCGCGAAGTTATAGTTAGCTGAACTAACTATAACGGGGAATTTCACGGGTTTTGTACGAGTGCAATGTCCAAGTAACTAGAACTGTCCCTGAAACCTATGGAGTTTTTTCAGTGAATATATATATATATATATTCACTGAAAAACCATAGGTTTCAGGCACGTTATAGTTAGAAATTAGCATTTAAAAACCTTAGAAATTCACTGAAAAAACCATAGGTTTCAGGGGCGTTATAGTTAGTTGGACATTTCACTCGTACAAAACCATAGAAATTCCCCCGTTATAGTTAGTTCAGCTAACTATAACTTGCGCACCCGCAATGCACTGCTGATGACGTCACATATTACATCACTCATGACATCACTGATGACATCACTGATGACATCTCAAATGACATCACTGATGACATCATCCTTGTGATAGAGTGGCAGACCTCCTCTCACCCTAATATAACCTTTGATACACACACTCAAAAATACAAACTAACATTTTCAAAACAATGGACATACCAATACCAGTTACAACACACCTATTCAGTAATTCCAAGATCTACACACACATCCACTCATTCACCAACAGTCCCTATACAGTCACTCATACATGTACTCACTCATCATATGTACTCATACACCTATACATCCTGTTACACACCGCCACTCATCCATAGAGTTACTCACACACATAGTCACACATGCAAACAAAGTATCAAACATCCATTTACTTGCATATACAGTTATACACACACTACCACACTTACTTCTACAGAAACTTACACATACTTACTCTCTTAAGCAATCACTTATAGAAACACCTACTAACTATAACGCCCCTGAAACCTATGGTTTTTTCAGTGAATATATATATATATATATACATACATATATATATATATATATATATATACATACATAAGGAAGCACCCGCCCAGGGCAATTCGAACATGTGGGTGGAGTGATTTTGACACAAGCAAGTCTGTTCTCAATAATTCTAACCTCTTTGTGGTGGGACAGAAGACAAAGTTATAGAATTGAATCAATAAGCAAATACTTGAGTGCAGAGGATTTTGAGGAGTATAGTAGTGGAAACCGCAACACAAAAGCTGAAGACCTGAAATTCACAAATGATGATACTACCTTAATCCTAGCATCCAGTCCACTGTATTCACTTATTCATATCTCTCAAATCACCATCTCTAGTGAAAGGTGGAAATGAGATGAGTAACTATTTAAGTATGTGGATGAGTGTGAGAAAGTGCCATCTTTCTTTCATGGTATGCCCCCACTTTTTGCTGAATTGCTGATGTGCTTTGACTGAGTGTGCCCTGGGCTCTTGCCAACCAGGTACCCAGGGCCTGTGTTCCTTCCCTAAAACTGCATTGATGCCTACACCCACTGGCATCCCTGGCCACAGGTCAGCCCCTGGTAAATGGTACCATGGGTACCCAGGGCTCTGTGACCAGGGAAGGCCCCTAAGGGCTGCAGCACTTGTTGTGCCACCCTTAGGGACCCTGTACCTTTACACACACACACTGCCTTGCAGGCTGCGTGTCTTGGTGCAGAACAAAAGTGAAGAGTCGACATGGCACACATCCCTGTGTGCCATGCCTACAAACCACTGCCCTGGCCTAGGTCAGCCACCCCTCTAGCTGGGTGCACTATGCCAGTGGTGAGGGCACAGAGGCATGAGCCCTGTGTCCCTACAGTGCCCAAGTCCATTCTTGGGCATTGTAAGTGCAGTGCTGCCATTAAGAGTATATGGTGCTGGGAGTCTGTCATTACGAACACCACAGCACCATAATGGCCCCACTGAAAACTGAGAAGTTTGGTATTAAACTTTCAGCACATTAAACCCACACTGATGCCAGTGTGGGATTTAATGTAAAACGCACTCCGGGGGCATCTTAGAGATGCCCCTGAAACCAACCCGACCTCCAGAGTCCGGACTGAGTGGCTGCCCAGGCTGCCACCACCAGACATGTTTCTGGACCCCTGGGTCGAGAGCCTCTGCTCTCAGGGGCCTGAAACAATGCACATCCTGGGGCGAGGTGCCAAAGCCTCCTCCCCCAGGATGGGCAGGGGGAGCTTCAAAGGCCTGCCGCCTTTTGAGCTTCCCCAGACCATTTGCTGCTCCCAGCAAACTGGTCCCCACTGGTTCTACCCCCACTTCTGGCGGGAGAACCGGCGGGAAAACCCGAGGCAGGAAATGGGTTGTGCCCACCTCTGCCAACTCCACCCCTAAGGTGGAGGAGGCGAGGTGAAGCACAAACTCGAGTCCCCGCCAACTTGAGGATGGGGGGACCCAGCCAACCAGGGACAGGCTCCTGCCCCCTCCCACTGGAGAGGAGCAGAATAGGGGTGTACCCACCCCAGGAAGGGACCCATTGGTCCCTGCCCTTACCTACCTGTAACCACCTCTAAATTCGGTATTTAGGGGCTCCCTCAACCTTCCTTCCTCAGTTCCCGAATCCGAAAACAAGGAGAAGACGAAGCAAGAATACCAGCCGTGCAGCTGCTAACCAGGAGGCGACGACAACTGACTTGGCCCCAGCCCTACCGGCCTGTCGACCTCTGAACCGGCTCCTGCGGAACCCCGGCCTCACCACCTCAAAAACCCCGGAGGACCTGACTTCTGTGCCACAGCCTTCAACCCAGGGACTCCCACGAGCAGTGGTACTGTTCAAAAGAACAAACTACAAAAGACCCAGCCCTGGCACGGAACCGCAAAACCTGCACACACTGCACCCGCCGAGCCCGGCCTGTGCCTGAGTGAACAAAGACTTTGAGGACGTCCCCCCGGCGATTCTGACCTGGGATCCAGTGCCCAAGGACCCTCCTCGACGATGCCTGCAGCCTCAAGACAAGGGACCCCTCCAACCGCGACCAGCAGGGGGTAAGATTTCCCGACCTCAAAAGACACCCCTGCACCCGGCGCCCCACGGCCTCCTGTGCCCAACTCCTGGGTGTCTACCTATCCTCCAAGACCCCAACTTACCTCCCGAAGTGTTGGTCACCCCTGAAGAATCACCGTCCCCGAGCCTGCAGTCTTTGTTCACCCTCCAAGATCTCCATTGAAATCAACAGGGCACCCGACCTCAAAACAGCACCCTGCACCCGGCCGCCCTAGTGCCGCTGAGGGTGCCCCTTCTGTGCTAACTTGGTCCCCAACGTGCCCTGAGCTTAACCCTAGGAGCTCTGCTCCCACAACCCCGTGTCCTGCTTGCTAGCCGCCACCAACCGGAGTCCCCCTATCCTTCATAGGATAACCTTGGGCCTCAACACTCTGCACCCGGCCGCCCTAGTGCCGCTGAGGGTGCAACAACAGTGCATCACTGACCCTGGGAGACCCCCGAGTCTAACACCAGAACCCTAACTCAAAAGACTGACTACTTACCTCGAAACCGATAACTCATTTTTCCTCATAGGATAACATGGACAAAAAAGTTTCTAAGTGTCAACTTTTGAAAACTAAGAATATTCCTTAAAAATCGCACAAGTAACCTAACCGAATTTTCTCAACTGTTTGCAGGAAAGGTCCCAGTGCTGAACCTAGGTGCCCAGCACTAAGTAACAAAAGTAATTAAAAAGTAACTTACCTGTGAATTGCATTTCCTTCCATAGGGATCCAATGACTGGTTTTCTGTGAAATTTCTTCTGTCGATTTCTGCATTTTACAAATATTCTTTAAAAATCGTGCCAACGATACAAACGCAATTACTTCCCTGTTTTAGATAGATACCCCAGTGCTGAACCATAGAACCCAGCACTGGATTACAAAAGTAACGTAAACCCACTTTGCTTGCAAACTGCATTTCCTTCCATAGGATAACATTGGTAGTTTTACCCAGAAAAGTTTCTAAGTGTCAACTTTTGAAATACAGTAATATTTCTAAAAAATCACTACATTCACCAAAACGTTTTTTCTTACCTGTTTGCAGGAAGTGTCCCAGGACTGAATCCAGGATCCAGTCCTGTGGTTAGAAAAGTAATCTACAAAGTAATTAATTGTAATTAATCATAATTTTCCATTGAGCTCAATGTTGCATTGTATTTGACCCTGTGTTGCCTCTTGCACCAACTGTGATTACTACCATCAAAAAGTCTATTGCCTATTTGTAAGGTGGTTAACCAAAGCATCTCATACTGAGAAAGTATATTTTGATCTTATTGTTGGTTCTAAAATAAAACAAGCATATATTTTTTATATACAAACCATTGGCCTAGAGTTCAGTTCTTGAGTGTGTGGCTTCATTTGCTGACTGAGTGTGTACAACAAATGCTTTACACTGTCCTCTGATACTGCCTTACTGCTCGATCAAGCTACCACTTAAGAGAGTAAGGTTATATCTAACTTTAGCCTCTGCCAAACCTCTGGGGACTGGGGACTCTGTGCACACTGAACCTTACTTTGGTGCAGTATATACAGAGCCACTTTCCTACATTGGTGGATCAGCGGTGGGATACAAACTTGCATTTGCTGGACTACTTGGTTACCATCTGATCACACGACAGAACTCTTAAATTGCCTTTAGAATTCAGATTTTTTTAAATTGGCATTTTTTTACCAAATTACTAAAAGTCTTTAGGGCCTAGCTTAAGTCCCTTTAGAATTTTAGAAAACAAAAAGTCACTATAGACAAGGGTAGATTGGTTAGAACTTTTTGTTAAAATGCCTCAAGACACGAACCCAGATATTAGTGAAGATAATAATGACATACAGGAGCTGGTGGAGGAGCTCGACCTCACCCCTTATCTTCATTTGTCTTTTAAAGAGATAAGGTCCTTATGCAAACTTAAAGATATACCAATGGGTCAGCATCCAACCAAACCAGGGCTCCAGGAGCTCCTAGCCGAGTATGCTAAAGCCCACCCCTCTGAGCATGGTGATGACCAACCAGAGGAGGAAAGGAGGGAGGAGGATGGGGATGGTAACCCACCTCCATCACTTCCTAGGGAAGACAGGGGCACTGCACCCTTATTTCCAAGAGTAAACCTCTGGGGACCTAGGGGCCACCTAGGTGGTCCAGGTCCCAGAGAGGACACTGAGGATAGCCTCAGTGAGGAGGACAACTTGTTAGCAAGGTTGGCCAAAAGACTGGACCTAGAGACCAGACTCCTGGCTCTAGAGAAGGAAAGACAGGAGATGGGTTTAGCACCCATCAATGGTGGCAGCAATACTAAAAATAAGGATAGGGAGGAAACTTCTGAACCTAAAATCCCCAAAGAGATTGTCCCTAAGTTTGAGGAAGGTGATGACATCACCAAATGGTTCACAGCCTTTGAGAGGGCTTGTGAAATAAGAAGAGTAAAGAAACCTCTGTGGGGGGGCACTCCTGTGGAACTGTTCTCTGGTAACTGCAGAGACAGGCTTCTGACCCTCTCTGGGCCAGATGCAGGGTCCTATGACCTCATGAAGAGTACTCTGATTGAGGGACTTGGGCTCACTACTGAGGAGTATAGAATTAGATTCAGGGGGGCTCACAAAACCCAGACCCAGTCCTGGATTGACTTCGTGGACTACTCCGTAAAGACACTGGATGGCTGGTTAGCTGGACATAATGTGCATGATTTTTCTGGACTTTACAATTTGTTTATGAAGGAACACATACTAAGTAATTGCACAAATGAAAAGTTGCATCAGCATTTGGTAGACCTAGGTCTAATTTCTCCCCAAGAATTGGGAAAGAAGGCAGACCACTGGGTCAAGACTAGGGTGACAAGGACAACCACTGGGGGTGACCAAAAGAAGGTGGTCACCAAACCTCCCCAGGGGAAAGGTGGTGAGAATGCGCAAGATAAAAAGTCTGAGTCTTCCAAAGGGCCCCAAAAACCTGTACAGGGGGGTGGGTCCCAAACTACTCCCTATGTGCCTCAACCCTATAGGGGGAAGAACTTTGATCCCTTGAAGGCCTGGTGTAATAACTGTAAGAAGTTAGGACATCTAACTGTAGATAAATCTTGCCCCCACAACAAAGCCCCTAAGGCACCCAGTACAGCTACTCCTGGGGCAGCAAGTTTACAGATGGGATCAGAAGTGTACCCTGAGCAAATCTGGGAACACACTGAGGCAAGTTTAGTTTCACTAGGGGAAGTGGAGTTTGCCACTGTGGCTGTGTGGCCACCCAACTTAAAGAAATATTTACAATACCCCTGGGTGAATGGAACTAGGGTAGAAGCTCTGAGGGATACAGGTGCCAGTGTCACTATGGTGAGAGACACACTGGTTTCCCCTGAGCAATACTTGATTGGGAAAACTTACCCAGTCACCAATGCTGACAGTGTCACCACTAGTCATCCCATGGCCATGGTGACATTAGGCTGGGGGGGTGTTACTGGCCTGAAGTAGGTAGTTGTCTCTCAGAAGTTACCAGCTGCATGTCTGCTAGGAAATGATCTGGAAACCTCAGCCTGGGCAGAGGTTGAGCTAAAGGCCCATGCAGCCATGCTGGGTGTGAGAAGTTGGCCTGGTATATGCTGTTCACTAATTAAAGTGGACACCTTGCACCAGGGCAAATCGACTCTTATGGTAGATAGGTTTAAGACAACCTTTTAAAGAAAGCTATCCTAGTGGTAGCTGTGGAGAGCAGCCTTCAGGCTAAGTCTCGGAGGAATGTAAAGCAGCTTGTTTTACCATATAATCTCTTGAATCACCAAATGAAAAGACACCACACAGGTATATATATCAAATATATATGTATTTATTTCTAAATAACTCTCTACTAATCTCTTTATGAGATTAGAAGACAAACATATGCACAAATCAACGTTTCACAATAAGTTAAGCACAAAATATGGCTGGGGCCCTAGGGGCGTACCAGACCATATACTAAGTAAGAGACTTAGAAACAACGACTTGCAAGGAGACAAGGCCTAGGGCCTTCAGAAGTGCTGGGGCCTCACGAAACCACCCAAGGCAGGTAAGTAAAGGACCCACGGGGGACGCGTGCAGTGTGGATACACAGGCGCGAATCGCCGTTAACTTCAATGGGGCAAGTCGCGGTTGGAAATAAAGAGTTTTAGGATACTTCGGGAGAACCTACAAGCAAGTCACTTACAGGGTAAGTAGTTCTAGGGCCCACACCCACAGGAGCACCGTAGTGCTGGAGTTACCTCACCCAGGGAAGCCGGGTGCACAGGTGTCCTTTGGTGTCGGGTCGCGGCGTCGTTTTCAATGGCGAACAAAGAAGACTTGCTGCTTGCGGGAGCTGAAGAAGTGTCCGGTGGAATCCAAGCCTGGATTCTGAAGAAGGATGACCTGAAAGCAGAGGGGACAGTGTTCAAAGTCACTTGGCAGTGACCCGGGGCAAGGAAGATGGATGCCCACCGTCGTCGGTCACTTCAGGTCGGTTGCGGGTGCCTTGACTCTTCAGCCACGTGGTCCAGGAGGCGTCGACGACGACCAGGAGCTGGATTCGGTGTGTCCCTCGATGTCTGCAGCTGACTGCGGTGTCGGCAACTCGATCGGAGCCAACAAGCCTTGGCAACCGCAAGTCTCGGGGAGATGAAGAAAAGTCGATGGCGCAGACCAGCAAGGTCTGTGGAACTCACCCAGCGAGGGTAAGTCAGGGCAGGCCTGGAGCAACCAGGGGAGCCCTTCGGTTTCTTTAAGAAGTCTTCTGGGGACCCACAAGCCAGCGGGCAAGGGATCGCGAAGACACCTCGGGCGGAATCACTCAACAGGGGCCCACGGTCACTCGGGACGGTGTAGGCCTCTGATCTTCGGAGGGATTCCTGCTGGAGGTCGGGACCACACGTGGTCCAAAGCACAAGTTCGTAGAACGTTGTGAAGGGGTTGCACTCGACAATAGTGCACGGTACCCAGGGGTCGCGGTTCCTCGTTACTCGTGGGGTCCACTTGCCTCAGCTTCGCTGGGGACTCACGATGGCCTGGGAGAGGTCAGGAAATCCACTTCTTGGGCTGCAGGGACCTCGGACTCCGGCGGGAGCGGCGTAGTTTGCGACCGTCGTTGTCGTTTTGGTGCCTGCCAAGCAGGGGAGTCACTCCTTGACTCCAAGGGAGATTCTTCTGTCTTCCAAAGGTAGTGGAACGTCGAAGGGCCAGGATTCTTCTGTAGAGCGTCGTCCAGGGGTTATCTGCTTTGCAATGGCAAGGTTCCCCCTCTTATACTAAAAGAGGGGAAGGACTAGCTCTATGACCCCACCTATGGGAGGGTCAAGGGAGGGGTGGCTACACCCACTTCCCTTTGTCCAGTTTCGTGCCAGAGCAGGGGCAGGTAGCCCCTGAGCTGGTTTGAACTGGCATATGCACAGAGGAGCCTTCTGCTCCCCCAGTGCAGGACTTCAAAGCACTCTAAGAGTGCACCCACCCAGCCCCAATACACTAAACCCTGTCTGGAAGGTGGTTACACCTCCCTGTGACAGGATGCCTATTGTTGGGCTTCCTCCACTGCGAGTTTCGGTCATCAGCAGGAGGGCAGCCCAGTGTCTGTGACTGGTGGCATCCATTTTGTGATGCCAGGGCTCTTTAGGATTCTACCGCGTTTCCACAGCAGGTACATGTCTTATCCCTCTAGAAGGGTGGAATGCTACCCCCGCCGCCAAGATTGGCGGGGGGTAGTATTCCAAGATGTTTGACACCAAACACGACATGTTTTGATGCAGCCATTCCAAAGTTAGCATTTACCGCGAGGATATAATGCACTTAAATAGTATATGGTTTAACCGCATCCACAAACAGCACCAGAGAATAGACTCTGAGAGCTGCAGAGGGGCCCTGCTCAGGCAGAGGCACCCCCTCACATAGAAGCCAAGCACCCTGCCCTCAGGATTGATAGGGCCTGCCTTAGGGGTGACTGATAGGTTTATATGTGTGTGCAGGAGAGATATAGGAAACCTATATCTCAGTGAGGGGTGCTAGCACCACCTCACCCAGGCTGCAGTAGCAGGCCTGTGGTGTCAGATTTAGACTGCTTCCCAGGGGTGGCATAACACATGCTGCAGCCCCTGGTAGGCCTGTGAAGTACCTATGCCCTTGGCACCTAAGGTACCATATACTAGGGACTCATAAGGCACCACAGTATCCAATCACTAGTGCACCTAGAGTGCACTCCATGTCGTTTAGAGAGAGCAGATAGACTGGGGCCCTGAATAGCAGGGTCCCAGTCCAACTAAGTCATAAACCAGCAAAACACCATAAAAAAAGTGGGGGCAACCATATAGTCAGATTCCACCTTCCTACATAACCCCCCCAAACGAAAGGAGATAAGGCTAACCTTGGCCAGTTGAGCCTTTATTGACTAAGTGGCCATATAAGGAAGCACCTGCACTAGCATGGTTGCCCCCTGTCTTATGGTCCACTAAGCAATCCCTCACCCTAAGGGTATGAGAGGATCTCCACCATGGGGAATCACTACCTGTGGTGTGCTTTGGTAAAGTACCAGGCTGGTGAGGTGTCTGAGTAGGGAAGTGTGGCCCTAGGAATGTTGGCCTCAGCTTTCTCAGCTCACTGGTCACCATGTATGCCTGTCTTTCCATGACTGAGTGGTACTCTGCTCTAAGGGTCAACCTTTGACTGCCTACAGCCGGGGGTTGGGTCCCTTTGGGTGGAACACTGGAGGGACATGGCATGTTTGGAACCTTTTGGTCCCAGGTTTGCCCTTGCCTAACAGAGTCCTTCTGGGGGAGGTCCCTACATAAAGGTATGGGGGATCCCTCAGTGGGTTGAGGAATTTCTACCTGGCTAGGGCTACTAGCCTGGGTGCCCCTAATCTGCTGATGGGGGTTCCTCTGGACAGGGGGCCCTGGGGGGTCCACTGACCTCCCTGACCTCTGCAGCCCTGGGCTGACTGAGGCAGGGTAGAGAGGGCAGGTTACCTGCTCCAGACTGGGTACCACCTTGTAAGGGTCCTCTGCCATCAGGGGGTGGCCAGGCCAGGCCTGACTACCTCTGTGGCAGTTCCTTCACTAGGGGTAGGGTCAGTTCCCTGAGGAGGCTGACCCTTACCTACTGTCTGGAGGGAAGAAGACTTTTCTTCAACCCTTGTGCTCTCTTCTGGGGGAGAGTGGGCCATTCTTCCAGGCTCCATCTCTCCAAAATCTTGGGCTGGGGCTGTGGCCATCACAGCCCCACTAACCTTTACAGGGACACCCAACATCTTCAGATGGGTTTGGTGTTCAATTTCAGCCCAGGCTGAAATTTCCAGATCATTGCCCATCAGGCAATCTACAGGCAAGGTTGGGGACACTGCCACTCTTTTTGGGCCTGTGACCCCCTCCCAGCTGAGATTGACTATGGCCATGGGGTGATCTGTTCTGACACCATCAATGTTGGTCACCTGGTATTTAAACTCAGGTAAAAGCTGGTGAGGGGGACTAGTTTCCCTGCCACCATGGTGACACTAGCCCCTGTGTCCCTAAATGCCACAGCTTTCTGACCATTAATTATTGGCTCCAGTCTGTACCTGCCCAATGCTGTGGGACCCACGGTAAAGGTGGCAAATCCTATACCACCATCAGAATCTGAGGAGTCTGTTGAGGGGGCCCTGTCTAAACTAGGGCCCACCTCTGTTCCTCTTGCAAAAGCACCTAACTTTTTGGGTGCACTACTCCCAACTGGAGGATTACTACTGGTAGTACCAGGAGGGGTGGTAGTAGTTGTTGGAGGAACATTTTCTTTATTGCCATTCCTGGGACAACTGGGATCAGATTTCCAGTGCCCAGGCTTTTTACAGACATGGCAATAGGGTTTCTTTTCAGGAGAGGAAGGAGTTTGGGACCCACCCCCAGAAGAGGAATTTTGGGGCCCTGTAGTGGACTTATCCTTGGATTTATCCCCACCTTTCTCTTGGGACTTGGTAGAATCTTTCTTGTGGTCACCACCCTGATTCTTAGGCCTTACTCTGGTTCTGACCCATTTGTCTGCCTTCTTTCCCAATTCTTGGGGAGAGGTCAGATCAGAGTCCACCAGGTACTGGTGTAAAAGCTGGTTTTGACAATTATTAAGGATCTGTTCTCTCATCATTAGATTATAAAATCCTTTGAAATCAGTAACCCTACTGCCAACCAGCCAACCCTCCAGAGCCTTGGATGCACAATCTACAAAGTCTGTCCAGTCCTGAGTCTGTGCCTTCTGGGTATCTCTGAACTTTAACCTGTACTGCTCAGTGGTTAAGCCAAACCCATCTATCAGTGCACTCTTCAGGACCTCATAATCATTAGCATCCTCCTCTCTAACAGTGAGGAGCTTGTCTCTTCCTTTATCTGAAAAGGAGAGCCACAAGATTGCTGCCCACTGCTTTTGGGGGACCTGCTGTACTCTACAGGCCCTCTCCATAGCAGTTATCCACTTGTGGATATCATCCCCACTCTGGTAGGGAGGAACAACCTTGCTCAGGTTCCTATGGTCAGGAATATATTCTCTGCCTCTAGGGACACTGTTGCTGCCACCAGGGGTTCTAAACCCTCCCTTCTGGAAGCTCTCTGGATCTCCAGGGCTTCTCTATCCAGTGCCAACTGCTTGGTTCTGAGGGCCACTTTGGCTTCCTCATACTGGAGCAGTTTGCACCTTCTCTCAGAGGAGGTCTCTCTTAAGTTAAAGTATGAGCTCCTCTCTTGGACAAATTCTCTGCCAGAGTGATAAGAGTGCTCAGATTCCCTGGAAGGGGATCTGTGCCTCTCATCCACTCTGCCAGTTCTCTTAGGGAGAACTCCTCTGTCCTGTTCAGGCCCCTTGGAGCCTGGCCCTTCAATCACAGAGTCTTGGTCATTCTGATTTTCATCATCTGACCCAGATACTATGACTGACCCACCCACTGATTCAAACCCTTTAGCTCCTAGAGCCAATCTAAGGTCATCTGCTGTTAGCAGATCTATCAGGTGCAGGGTTGAGGGACTCTGTCCTAGTCTCAGGTGTCTGTCAACACACATGGCTCTCAAGTCAGAGAAAGCCATGTCCTTATACTGAGGCTGAGTGGATCCACTGGGTCCACCCCTTAAGGACATTCTAGTGTTGTGCAGTGTTGTACTACCTACACTAGTTTGTGGCCTACTGATCCTAGCTTGAGCTGTGGAAAGGGTGTGCTATCCCTTGGAACACAGCTCTAAGTTCAGTAGAACTTATTGATACTAAGCTTGACTTTATATGTACCTTGAGTACCTATAATGGTTTTCAGTTAGTAATTCAAATAGAGATTTTCTGGTAAAACAATGGCAAGCTGGAATCCCACACGCTGCCCACCAATGTGAGAAGTTGGCCTGGTATATGCTGTTCACTAATTAAAGTGGACACCTTGCACCAGGGCAAATCGACTCTTATGGTAGATAGGTTTAAGACAACCTTTTAAAGAAAGCTATCCTAGTGGTAGCTGTGGAGAGCAGCCTTCAGGCTAAGTCTCGGAGGAATGTAAAGCAGCTTGTTTTACCATATAATCTCTTGAATCACCAAATGAAAAGACACCACACAGGTATATATATCAAATATATATGTATTTATTTCTAAATAACTCTCTACTAATCTCTTTATGAGATTAGAAGACAAACATATGCACAAATCAACGTTTCACAATAAGTTAAGCACAAAATATGGCTGGGGCCCTAGGGGCGTACCAGACCATATACTAAGTAAGAGACTTAGAAACAACGACTTGCAAGGAGACAAGGCCTAGGGCCTTCAGAAGTGCTGGGGCCTCACGAAACCACCCAAGGCAGGTAAGTAAAGGACCCACGGGGGACGCGTGCAGTGTGGATACACAGGCGCGAATCGCCGTTAACTTCAATGGGGCAAGTCGCGGTTGGAAATAAAGAGTTTTAGGATACTTCGGGAGAACCTACAAGCAAGTCACTTACAGGGTAAGTAGTTCTAGGGCCCACACCCACAGGAGCACCGTAGTGCTGGAGTTACCTCACCCAGGGAAGCCGGGTGCACAGGTGTCCTTTGGTGTTGGGTCGCGGCGTCGTTTTCAATGGCGAACAAAGAAGACTTGCTGCTTGCGGGAGCTGAAGAAGTGTCCGGTGGAATCCAAGCCTGGATTCTGAAGAAGGATGACCTGAAAGCAGAGGGGACAGTGTTCAAAGTCACTTGGCAGTGACCCGGGGCAAGGAAGATGGATGCCCACCGTCGTCGGTCACTTCAGGTCGGTTGCGGGTGCCTTGACTCTTCAGCCACGTGGTCCAGGAGGCGTCGACGACGACCAGGAGCTGGATTCGGTGTGTCCCTCGATGTCTGCAGCTGACTGCGGTGTCGGCAACTCGATCGGAGCCAACAAGCCTTGGCAACCGCAAGTCTCGGGGAGATGAAGAAAAGTCGATGGCGCAGACCAGCAAGGTCTGTGGAACTCACCCAGCGAGGGTAAGTCAGGGCAGGCCTGGAGCAACCAGGGGAGCCCTTCGGTTTCTTTAAGAAGTCTTCTGGGGACCCACAAGCCAGCGGGCAAGGGATCGCGAAGACACCTCGGGCGGAATCACTCAACAGGGGCCCACGGTCACTCGGGACGGTGTAGGCCTCTGATCTTCGGAGGGATTCCTGCTGGAGGTCGGGACCACACGTGGTCCAAAGCACAAGTTCGTAGAACGTTGTGAAGGGGTTGCACTCGACAATAGTGCACGGTACCCAGGGGTCGCGGTTCCTCGTTACTCGTGGGGTCCACTTGCCTCAGCTTCGCTGGGGACTCACGATGGCCTGGGAGAGGTCAGGAAATCCACTTCTTGGGCTGCAGGGACCTCGGACTCCGGCGGGAGCGGCGTAGTTTGCGACCGTCGTTGTCGTTTTTGGTGCCTGCCAAGCAGGGGAGTCACTCCTTGACTCCAAGGGAGATTCTTCTGTCTTCCAAAGGTAGTGGAACGTCGAAGGGCCAGGATTCTTCTGTAGAGCGTCGTCCAGGGGTTATCTGCTTTGCAATGGCAAGGTTCCCCCTCTTATACTAAAAAGAGGGGAAGGACTAGCTCTATGACCCCACCTATGGGAGGGTCAAGGGAGGGGTGGCTACACCCACTTCCCTTTGTCCAGTTTCGTGCCAGAGCAGGGGCAGGTAGCCCCTGAGCTGGTTTGAACTGGCATATGCACAGAGGAGCCTTCTGCTCCCCCAGTGCAGGACTTCAAAGCACTCTAAGAGTGCACCCACCCAGCCCCAATACACTAAACCCTGTCTGGAAGGTGGTTACACCTCCCTGTGACAGGATGCCTATTGTTGGGCTTCCTCCACTGCGAGTTTCGGTCATCAGCAGGAGGGCAGCCCAGTGTCTGTGACTGGTGGCATCCATTTTGTGATGCCAGGGCTCTTTAGGATTCTACCGCGTTTCCACAGCAGGTACATGTCTTATCCCTCTAGAAGGGTGGAATGCTACTCCCGCCGCCAAGATTGGCGGGGGGTAGTATTCCAAGATGTTTGACACCAAACACGACATGTTTTGATGCAGCCATTCCAAAGTTAGCATTTACCGCGAGGATATAATGCACTTAAATAGTATATGGTTTAACCGCATCCACAAACAGCACCAGAGAATAGACTCTGAGAGCTGCAGAGGGGCCCTGCTCAGGCAGAGGCACCCCCTCACATAGAAGCCAAGCACCCTGCCCTCAGGATTGATAGGGCCTGCCTTAGGGGTGACTGATAGGTTTATATGTGTGTGCAGGAGAGATATAGGAAACCTATATCTCAGTGAGGGGTGCTAGCACCACCTCACCCAGGCTGCAGTAGCAGGCCTGTGGTGTCAGATTTAGACTGCTTCCCAGGGGTGGCATAACACATGCTGCAGCCCCTGGTAGGCCTGTGAAGTACCTATGCCCTTGGCACCTAAGGTACCATATACTAGGGACTCATAAGGCACCACAGTATCCAATCACTAGTGCACCTAGAGTGCACTCCATGTCGTTTAGAGAGAGCAGATAGACTGGGGCCCTGAATAGCAGGGTCCCAGTCCAACTAAGTCATAAACCAGCAAAACACCATAAAAAAAGTGGGGGCAACCATATAGTCAGATTCCACCTTCCTACACTGGGCATCCCTGAATTGGTGTGTGTAAAAACAAGAGCACAGAGCAAAAGGCAGGGTGAAGAAATAGTGTTGGAGC